>JAULBO010014241.1:0-12347 GCA_032355325.1 Clypeosectus delectus | reverse complement strand
GTATATAAAACAGTTGAGATACATTCTGTTGCAATTTGTCCGAGGTTTGGTCTATATATGGCTTAAAATGCCTGGACTAAATGCACGCATAGGCTTATTATGCGTGGGACGTGAATAGGGACGGGACGCGAATAGGGACTGCACACACGTTTCCTTTTAAAATGATGTTACTCTCAGCCTGTGACAGATTTACTAGCGTATAAGTAACAGTAATCCTGGCACACATTGTATGCTCTACTATAGAATACTTTGGACTGCCACAGTATGTGTGTATACTAGTATAGTACCATATGCTTTACCTGAAAAGCCAATATGTCAAACAAAAAAACGGCATAGCCTCGAGGTGTAGAGAGTCTATCTATATACTAGTAACTTAATATCACCCTATTTCGGATACATCTTTCCAATCAAACCTGTGGGGTTTGTTTACGACGTCTACCAGGCGGCTACGTCGTATTAAGAAGAGCTGCCGTCTTACTTTCCTGTAGATTAACATAATATATAATTCACGAGGTAGGTTTGAAGCGAGCATATGTTAGGCATTAGAAGTTGGCGCATCGTTACGACAGCGTGTTCTAAACATTAATTTGATGGCCTCGTGTCCATTAACCTACTGCCACTCGGTGGATCGTAAATGTCTCCTTTTATACATTAGTATATCGCAGATATACTGTAATAATTAATTAATAATGTTGACTTACTTGCTTAAAGTAGTTTGCTTGTTTAAACATAATAATGTGCACAGTGGTGTGTACTTTAAGAGAGCACTGCGACACACTGGGGTCTCCGTTAAGAAACACAATCGTGGAGATTGTTTAACAATATGAAATGCTAGCATTAGAAGGGAATGGAAACTATATTGAAAATTCAAATGTCCGTGGACTTTAAGCATATGCGTCATCGGTGGTACGTACGTAAGCCTATGACACCCTTTCTCCAACTTGGCCTGTCCTGTGCGACATGTTACTCTTCACGGGGGCATCTGTCGCTGAGAACCAATACTTATTATGGCCCCGAACATACTGCTGTAGTATGCATGTTTCTGCTTTTCATAACGTTCAGTAATATCAAAGAAACCAGAAGCATCACTTGGTGTGGTGGTTCGTAATTAATGTACTCTTAAGGAGCATAATGCTCTCCGGGGCAACTGCACGTTCGATATCTTCTACGGAAGCTATATTGCTATAACAAAATAACAAATAAAACCATTACACGATTCAAACCTAAGGCTAAGCAATATCTATCATATTTTTATTCCGATTAATTGGCCTGTCTCCAGACAATTATCGTGAGGACCCTAGCTATTAGTATTGACATTGTACAGCTTCATGATCATCTTGCAACTTTATAATACGAGATTGTATGCTGCTGGTTGCCAGGACATGTCGGCACCAAAGAAAATTACTTTACTGATGCTGTGGCAAGGGCTGCACGTGCTAATGCCTATCGGATTTCAAATGTAAGAAAATATAAATGTATACTAGTATATGAATCGCTATGGTAGGCACACTGGGACATTGAAGTGCATAACAGACTGCATCGTTTGACTTGTAATCGGCGTTAACACGTTGACGGGAGTGTATTGTCGTATTGCCGTATTCACCGTCTGTGTTGTACATATTGGTACAATTTAAAAGGCGAGTATAAACCTATATGTATTGGTTGTAAGGAATAGTTCAGGGTCAAACATAGTTTGCTTCACTATTTGAAGTGTTGTTATACTCCTCCCCAAATAAAGAAGGTATAATGTACCCCCATGTTCCTTGGCATCTTATTGTATTTTGTTTTAATGGAAATCTATTTATCAGACACGTTTTAGTAGCTTAGTATGTGTTATATACATGTAGTATCATGTTCATATAGCATTGTGTTTAAGCTTCGGCTAATATAATAGTATACACAGGTTTAGCACGTTGTTCATGCCTGTTTGCATAGTAAAGTGTATAATCAAATAGTTACTCGTCGCGTATCTGTGAAAGAATCCCGAAAATACGTTAAACAAATAATTACATAAATAAATAAGTGTACGTGGTACATGCATACCGCAATAGTAGCAGTATGTTATTTCGTTGCGAAACATTCCGCGTGCTTGCGTTTGAATGTGCAAACGAGATGTTGTGGTAATTGTATTTTGGTTTAAACAATATTTATTTCCCAAAATAATGACATAAATGGACATACACACATTACTAAATCATAATAATGGGAAGTGGATTGGCAAACAGGAGGTGGAATTAATCCTCCTATATTAATGCCTTTCCACAATTGTAATTGTATTGTCATTCCTGTTCCGTAACTATCCCCTTTTATATTATGTCCTATTTTGTGTATTGACCTGTATGCAATGTTCTATTGAATCGGGTGTATCGATTACCGCTGGCGTGGTTACATTAATGTTCTCATTGAGTACGTACATTCCCAGTCGTCCTCTCTCGCCAGTATATCCATCCCTCATACATGTACATGTAGCACTACGCAACATCAAAGCTAACAGCGTATATTGACATGAGTGTTCTATAGTGACTTGAAATGCAGTTAGGCTGCTGCTGATCATTATTGACAAGTGCTGTCAATCTCCGCCTGCCATTGTTGGTATCGGACCTGTCTGTCATGCTCGACTGCATTATATAATCTAACTCCTTTCCATTTCTGTGAATACAGTATCATTTAACTTAGTTTTGGATCCACTTCAAAGGGTGCTGTGGTCAATGCTAGTATCAAATTTAGTGTTTTCAAAATAGAAACATATTTGTGGACCGTAAATGTGATGTGGCTGTGTATAGTACCGCTTGTGGGCACTGGGCAGTATTCTGGCGGTGGCCCATCCCAATGTTGTACAATACGTGTTAATGACCACAACGAATTGTTCTACATGTACCATGGTTACAGAGTGATCTGCTTCGATACCTATTTACAGGGATGTATTTTGTAAATGAATGAACATGTAATCAAATATTAACTTGCTCAAACGAGTCAAAGCCTTTCCTTCCATGAAATGTATGCTCATATGACAACCTGATACAATAGGTAACTGTATTACATAGAGTATCGCAATAGGTAGGACATAGAGTATCACAATGTACCATCGGTATGAGGGGCATATCTGAACGTATAGTCATCGGGTTTGGTTAATGTTTCCACCATCGATGGCTATGACCTCGTACAGTGCATGTGCACGTATATATGCCATCGAAGGATAAAACTTCGAGATCAATGTATTACTGAGTTTGAAAAAAAATGGGGTAACATTCGAAGTGCTTTAAAATGATGTACATATACACTGTACCATACGTACTGAAATCATTTGCATTTACTGTAGATTAATAGCACTGTGAAATAATGTTCGTGTGGTAAAATGTTCGTGGTCATGAACATAAATACATCTCGTTTTAATCGAGAAATATACGTAGTTCCTAACCAAAGGGACAACTCGTAATTAACGGAGTCGCAATTCCAAGCTCGCGTCATCACCAGGCATTCTGGAACCTATAGATCACGTCGCAATTAGTACCATTCCATACTGGTCTGTTTGATCTCTTAACACAGCCCGAGATAATTATGAGAGTCCCTCGTTAACGCACACTCTCATTTGATGCTCACTTAATTACTTGCGTCGGGATATGATGCACAGCATAATATACATGTACGTGTACGTGTACGCTCCCTGTTCCCGTGGCATGTTGAACGTAAGCAACCAGCACACCCAGTGTTGACATCAGGACGAGATATGCACCCAACAAACTACAGTGCCACTCAGACGCCGCGATGGGAATACGTGCATGTAATACTTGTGTATGACTTTGTTTATGGAGAATGGAACCGTGTGTGTTAGAGAGAGAGAGAGAGAATGTGTGTGTGTGTGTGTGTGTGTGTGTGTGTGTGTGTGTGTGTGTGTGTGTGATTGTTTGTGGGTGTGTGTGTGTGTGGTTATTTGTGTGTGTCTTATGTGTATATGTCTGTGGTTGATGTGTATGTGTGTATGTGTACCTGTATGTGTGTGTGCGTATGTGTGTGTGTGAGTAGCTTTGTGTGTAGTTGGGTGCATGCGTGTGTGTTTGCGCGTGTGTGTATGTATGTTGTGTGTATGTGTGTGTGTGTTGCGCCCGCGCGTGTGTGTGTGTGTGCTCTTGGGAATTGCGAGAAGGAGTTTCTAGAATGCATCTACCTCGGGCTCCTGGACACATTGTCCGGAATCGTACACAGTCACCCGGGGTGCGGTCGATGTGACAAAGGATGCGTAAGCCGCCGAGTTAAACTGGTTCCCTGTCCCGTACGAACATTTAGACGCATACCAGTTTAGTAAGCGGGCTTATAAGACTGTGTCACATTGAACGCACCCCGGACAGGCGTACAGGTACCAGGCCCTCTATATAATAACGCATACCTAATGCTAGGTTCTGTAGTCTGTCCGTCGTGATTGAGTCTGTGGAACGCAATCACAGGTTCTAACGCTGGTCATTATGGCATGATTCTGGGCATGGAATCTCGGTTAATAGTTCTGATGGTTGGCTGTAGGCTATCCAGTGTGAGTGACTGTTACTGGTAGACTACGGTGTCAGTGTTTGATTGAGGAAGCATAACGAACCGAGCAATCATGTAGTAGGGACATACGCTGGGAACTTGGTATGCATATGCAGGTGCACTAGTACTTCGGGAACAGGCACAGCTACACAGATGCAGAGAGAGAGGGAGAGAGAGAGAGAGAGAGAGAGAGAGAGAGAGAGAGAGAGAGAGAGAGAGAGAGAGAGAGAGAGAGAGAGAGAGAGGGAGGAATGGATAGATGGAGGGAGTTAGGGAGAACAGTGAGTGATAGAGACAGTGAGACAGACATACAGAGGGAGAGAAATAAGATGGGTCATATATGGAGAATGTGCGAGTGAGATGGAGAGAGAGAAAGGTAAAGGAAGATAGTTTGTGTGGAAGAGAGAGAGCAATGCAGAGATAGAAAGAAAGAGACTGCGAGATGGGGAGTTACAGAGGAGAGCGAGTGTGGGTGGTGTGTGTGGGGGGGGTGGGGGCGTGTTATAGTTGTGTGACCGTCTGTTAGAGAGGAGGGGAAAAGAGAGAGCAAGCGACCAATAAATAGATATGGAGAGCGTGTGCTAGAGCGAGAGAGGCTGGGGGAGAGAATAAGAGAGAGAGAGAGAGAGAGAGAGAGAGAGAGAGAGAGAGACAAAGAGAGATAGAGATTAAAACGACGATAATGGCCAAATGTCTTAGCCGAGTCTAAGTAGGATAATGAGGATAACTACCAGATACTTAACGTGAAATATACCAGCATTAGACCAACTAATGACCAGGTATCGAATACCAAGGAGGCTTATACTTTATTAGTCAGAAAACTAATCAATGAGGAGCGATCGGTAAAGATGACTATTTATTTACACCTATAACTACCGTATCGTCATTATCGGGCGTCGTATTAACGGTGTTTCACAATAAGTATGTCATGTCATCGGCATGCATAATTTAAGTACAGGAATGTTTGATGTCCGCCTTCATAACACCAAGACATTGTTTTATTCAACTGGCTTTCCATCGAGTGGTAAGAGTTGGCCGCCCATGTAAGTCGTGACTGTGTTGGCTTAGTCGTAACGTGAGGACGGAATGGAATTCCCTTCATAAAGCGTATGGTGCAGAAGTATCTACTGGTACGACGTTAGTTCAACTCCAGTTCATCCATATGCATGTCAGTAAGGATGTATTCAATACATGCAGTGTATCCCAGTACGTGCATTATGATTTGGTCAAAGAAACATGCAGGTGTATCTAGTGCAAATACCCTTCCTGCTAATATGGCTATAGTACATTCACGCCTTACACTTACAGGGGCGTAGCTAACTTCCTAGAAAGTGTACTCAGGGGACATTCGAAGGCAATATTAATAACCAAATGTGCAGGTTTTCGACATGTAAATGTCTTAAAAAGTTAAATTTGGAAAATAAAGTTTACGCACGTGAGTACACTGCGTACGGGTAGCTACGCCAATGACTTAAATGTACTACACTATCCGTTGTATGTGTTGTGTGTGTGTGGGGTGGGTGGGGGGGGGGGAGGGGGGCGAGGATATCCTCCGACTCATTGGACAATATAAACCATGGCACCGATACTAGAAGACAGATATAAGATCAGATGGTTTAGCGCTGCTATTTCTTAAGACCAATACATC
The DNA here is from genome assembly GCA_032355325.1 of Clypeosectus delectus. Lineage (NCBI taxonomy): Eukaryota > Metazoa > Mollusca > Gastropoda > Lepetellida > Lepetodrilidae > Clypeosectus > Clypeosectus delectus. The sequence continues at coordinate 6,178 of JAULBO010014241.1, read as the reverse complement.
TACAGGAAGCCTGCTCTTTGTGGACAGAACAACACCCACTTTCTATAGACATCGCGCGAAATCAATTATTGTCTAAAATGTACATCTCCAAATATCGTTCACATCTTAAGAACACTTGGCAATTGTGCAGCCATTTATAAGTGTGCCTGTTGCGAACCGATTCCTGTTCAGAATCCTAATTAATGTTGTGTTGTTGACAAAATATTCCGGTCATTTATATACCACTAGTTCTTCTTTTGGTAGATGTCAGACACAAATCCGTCCTCTTTCGTTACTGTCAATTCCAGATGGAATTCCACAAAGGATCTCACGCGTGTTACGATTGACTAGAATAATATGTGTGTGTGTGTGTGCGTGTGTGTGCGTGTGTGTGTGTGTATCATGCCCGCCTAGCACGCCTGTTAATCGTTATCTATAGCATCGTAATTAATCTTGTGGATTTAAATTTTAATTTGATCCAATCTCTCCCCTGATTTTCATTACGACTTGTAAAATGCCTGCTTTAAGTCTGTGGGAATATGCATTGTCAGTAGATCATTTAAATCGGAATGACGTGTGCTAGCATAAACACCACACCGATTGGACTGGCTACCCAACCAACAGCCTAACTTCATGCATATGCATCGCCCCACCGCCGCGCTTACAACACGCCCCCACTTGCCCCCACTTGCCTCCATATCCGATTTGAATATATATATATATATATATATATATATATATATAATGTGTGTGTATCTGATGCAAAGTCTTTGTCTTTGAGGAGCTACTATATAATGGATTACAGTCCTGCCAACAGTCTATGTTCTCTTCTGTGAATAATTATAAATACACTTAGTTCTTCAAATCGATACAAATGAGCGATATTGGATTTACAATGCAATAGACACATACAAATTACGTAGTGTTTACATTGTGAGCTTACAGTGCTGTTCATACCGAACTACTGAACGAACTTCTAGACCTCTGTGTGAGAGCGTAGGCATTAGCTCAATAAGTTACATTACTCCATCAAGCATTACTGTTAATATGATAATAGTTCAGTGTAATATAATTAGTATTCCAGTCAAGTATGTCTACTAGTTGTTGTTATACATACACACACACTCCTCTATTTGTAAGTTTGGTCTCAGCAAAATGAATGTGCCTTCATGGCGTTCTTGTGTCCGCCTCGAGACGGTACCAGATCGCTCTCGCAAGCAATCGGTGAAAATACATAAACTACGAGATTGCTTTGGTATCTTAGTGTACATGTATGCAAGAGCTTCCACGAATATACGTATCCCACTTAGTATCAGATCTAACTCGGTTCAAAATACTGTTGGCGGATGATTGTTTCGTTCTGATTCCTACAGAAGACCTATCTGCAAGTCTGGGTCATTGAACCTTCTGAAAACCACTTCCGCCTCAGACGTTGTTCGATAACGTTTCCGGTTCCGTTGTTTAGCATACTATAATTACAGATCAAGGAGTTATTTCATATCGACAGTATTGGAATCGGTAGAGCAAACGTGGATGATGACGCATGTGCTTAACTGCATCATCAACATCTAAGAGGCTTAGTTTTACATACGTGATAATGGGGTTCTCAGAGAAGATATATCCACCACGAGGTACACGTGTACTGTGAGAGCGCCAGTTGACACGCCGTCATCTAATAGTGTCTAGACCGTGCCCAGTCTCGCATCATAATTTGGATAACACCTATTGGTATGTGTGCGTGTGCGTGTGTGTGTATGTATGCGTGTATGTGCATATGCATGCGTGCCAGTGTGTATATATATATATATATATATATAATATTAGTATAAACCAAGTAGATATACAAATAGATAAAATATAATAAAATATGTCAACATATAGAATAGGCCTTTCGCCCGCGTATTCGGGTTCTTCAGTATGCATGTATACATATATAAATGTGGGCCACATAATATACCCAACTAATATTGCCCTGTTACTTGCTGTCAATAGATATTTAATTAAAAACAAATTTATATGAAGACTGTGATGCCCAGGTAAATTGACCCAGGCTGTCATTCCACTCGGAGCCTGATAAATGTAACAAATTAGCACTGATGGAAATAATACTGCATGCATTTGAAGTGCTACATCCGCATCTTGCCAATGCATCATTAATAACCAATCACTGGCCAGCAAGTCAAACGTATTCTGAACTGACGTTGATGACGTCCCAATGCAATAGCTCATAAAATATGTTTAAACTAAACTAACCTGTAACATTTGAATACTCGTGTCTGAAATAGAGGCCATGGCCACGGGGGTCACGGCGCATTGAACAGCTCCCATCACTTCCAATAAACACATTGGTCATTGAGGATGTAATCGTGTATGCTAGTTTTAATATGTATATAGATGAGTTACTTATGCTGTGTTGATATCTATGTTCCAGGGGAAGAATGCAGTAACCACAACTTGTTTCCCTCCGAGGACGAAATAAGACTTAACAACGCCATTAACACCCACTACCTAGGTAAGCTATACATTAACACACCCTACCTAGGTAAGTTATCGTACATTGACAAACACTACCTAGGTAAGTTGTATATTAACGAACACTACATAGGTAAGGTATACATTAACACACACTACCTAGGTAAGTTATACATTAACAAACCCTACCTGTGAAAGTTATACATTAACATCCACTGGTTTGGTAGGATATGAACTTAACGAAAGAACATAATTATTTAGATGAAAGAACAATATATTCGTATCCAATCCCTGTAACTAGAATAATATTAAATAAATAATAATAATAATAATAATCATATACGGTATAGACTAATAGTGCCCAGGAATGGTCCTGTCTGTAGTGTCCATGCAATATCACATGTTGTTGCGAGTTCACATGTATGTAAGCCCTTCCTACGATGTACATGCACAGTGTAATAGAAACTATCACCCGAGAGTACTTTGTTATCGTTGTGAGTCTCCGTGTGGATAAAAGTAGCATGCATAACAGCGAAGTAGGACACCAACGATATCAAAACAAGAGAGGGTGTGATTATCATCGCATCACCCTGTAACTAAAGTAATATTCATAATAACATACCAAAGTCCAATGATACTTTTTCAATACTTTAACTTTAACTTGTACTGAAGGTGTCTATGTCCATGGTGACATCATAACATTGGCATGATGTCACAGTGCCAATGCACAGCTCAGTGCATAGGTCATAATGACCTATTTGACCAATCATACACATCTCGTCAAATCTCTCGGAGATAATAATATCAGTACGTGCTTTACAGTGTTATCGTTCTCAAAATAATAATAATGTACATTACCTAAAAGTGGTTATAGTTTCGATCTCAGAATACATTATTCGCAACAGTTGCAGTTTCCAAGGTCATCATTCTCATGCATAGTATAGGTTATACTTTGTCATCGTCATCAAAATATGGATGTTCATTGTTACCATTGACACTCTGTTGTCCAGATGGCGCAAACGAACTGATAAAGATAGGTATGTACATTCCTTTAGTCCGCATAGTATGATAGTATGCTATGTGTGTGTATTAAAGACATGCCTTAACGTAGATTCATAATGGCAGGACCCAGGGCCCGTATTCTCGAAACTGTCTTAGCTAAGAACATTCTTAAGTAATTTCAACAAAACTTGCGATATTGCAAATACATGCTGCCTGGGACGACCCAATGCTGGGTAAAATATGTCAATAACCTCTATGTGTGCATGTCTATGCAATCGGTAGGCATTACTAAAGGCGCTCAGTAAAGACATGTTGAGAATATACCTCTTACAAACATTCTTAGAATGTTCTTAGCTAATAACGTTTCGAGAATAGGTGACAGCGAGCTCCTAAGATGCATACTGGTTGCCTAGACATGCACATATAGAGGTTATATTGAAAGAGTTTAGGCAATATTGGGTCGTCCCACGCAGCATGTATTTGCAATATCTCCAGAATTGGAAGTTTTGGTGAAATTACTTAAGAATGTTCTTAGCTAAGAAAGCTTCGAGAATACGGGTCCTGGAGAATAGTGGCTGTTCCCTTTTGTTTTTGCACATGCGCATATTTCAATTAAGTTAGTTATGGCTTAACATTAATAACCAAATATATTTGTGTATAAGAATGATATGGGTTTATGCACGTGCTATTGTTACCTGTGTCACTTTGTAGTTAAGCATGCATTGTTAATAGTATACTAGTAACATGATTGCGTGTCCAGTTGTTATTATACGACATTCAGAACAATGTTGTGTCGGCCCGGGGAGCGGAAGGTCGTGAGTTCAAATCTCCGGCAGCGTCATACCAAAATACGTCAACCGATGGAACTTGATGTTCCCCTGCGTGGCACTCATCATTGACGGGATAAACCAAGGGCAGAGCTCGGAGACAGAATACGGTATCTGAGGGAAGCACCCATGTTAACTGAGGCATGATATTCCAGTGAACTAGCACTATAAAGGACAGTTGAAATACCTGGACATACATGTATGCACATACACACATGCATACTCCAAAAGGTTGATTGAAAAACCCAACTTCAGCAGCAATAACAACAACAGCATTCCATGAGTTGCGTATGCCACCTACTAGTGTAGTAGCATTGTTGGCAGGAGATAGCATACATGTGGCTGTAGTATGCATGGCATGGCACCATTGGTACTGTAACGGTCAACACGTGCGGGGTAGACAGCAATAACAGTTTTACGACACACCGATACAAATAATAGCATGAATATTTCAATTGATAAATAACCAAGCGTTTGTACGACGTGGACACACTGCCTCCGTGGCGCAGTGGTTGGAGCTTCGGCCCGGAGAGCGGAATGGCGTGGGTTCAAATCATCGGCCGCGTCATACCAAAAGACGTTGAAATAATAATGGTACGTGCTGTGTGCCTGTTTGGCGCTTAGCAATAACGGGGTAAAGCAAGGCTGGTTGGATCGGAGTCTAATTGCCGAATGATATTCCAATGAACTAGCACTATAAAGACTGGTGAAATGTTCGGTCTGGCACAAGCAGTCGAATACGCATGCACACATACACTGTATACAATCCGTGATATGAGCACGTGTTTGAACGCGGCTTTCATCCCCAATTAACAACAACGACGTGGCCACACGGTTTTGTATAGCAAGTAGGACATGTATAATGTGTAACTGTGTACACATGCATTGGACATAATTTGGGCATACGTTTTCGGAATGTCCGCAAATTAAAAACATAATGCATTGCTGTCCGCGAGGCTTGAAATATGTTATGAACGCTACCATTTTATTTTGTAAATATGATTACTTGTAATAATTCTTCTTAGTTTTGTGTTGCCACCACTTCGTATGTTCTTCTACATGTGTACTTACTACTACTACTACTACTACTACTACTACTAGTAGTAATACTACTACTATTGTTTATATTTCTCCTACTACTACTACTAATATTACTAGTATTTAATACTACTAATAATTGAAATAATAATACTTAGTACTACTGATAATTGTAATAATGTAATAGTAATAATAACACAAACAAGAACAATACTATAATCGTAATTATGATAATATACTATATGTACATTCTTATACTATGTATACATGTACACTGTTGTACAGGGCTACAGGCGATGACGGCGACATGCCAAAATGTCGACAAATAATTTAGTTAAAACGACGAATACATTCCGTTGTATCCAATTGTCGCCGTTACAGACATTCCGCGTCCTGGCTTGTCGACGATGTAGCCGGTACCCCATGTACAGTACACTGTACATACTGTCAGGACGTGTGTATAAGTATAGTTTAACTGATGATGCATTCATAACATGTTTCTATTTGCTGACGATTAATTGTCTCGTTTCCTGTGTTTCAGATTACACTAGAACAGCGATTGCTTTCACCATCATCGCCCTTCTACTGATGGTTATTGGCCATGTATTTGCCATCTATACATTAACGAGGCCGAGATATATCATAAAGAGGCTCGCTGCTCTGCTACATTTAATGACAGGTCGGGATTAGGTTAACTATTGCTTCTCCACCCCCACCCCCTCATTACCCCGCACACACACACACACACACACACACACACACACACACACACACACACACACACACACGCACACACACCCCACACACACAGGCACCCACACACATACATACACAAAATATAATAATAATAATAATATTGT
>JAULBO010014130.1:0-12348 GCA_032355325.1 Clypeosectus delectus | reverse complement strand
GATACTAACCTCGCTTCCATTTCGTATCAGATGTATGCCCTCGTGCCATAATTTTGGTTTTGATCTCGCCAAGGCTCACTCAAAACCAAAATTATGTCACTCGGGCATATATCTGATACGAAACGGAAGCTCGGTTAGTATCCTATAACTATGTAATACTAGTATACCAGATTTATCTGTATGTTTCAGACACTATGCCAATATCATATTGATGCTCATGGAGTACTCTGGATTGGATGGTGTTGCAGATGAAGAGGAAGCCTTTGTGTTTATGTCGTTACACAGTAGATTTTGGACAAATGTTCTGAACATTTCTGGCCTGTATCAAGAGGAAATTTCCAAACAGCCACTGTTTAGGAAGGCCAAGGAAATATTAGCCTCTGTCAAGTCCAAAATTCATGCAAAAGCCATAAACGTACGCTTCCTGCTGAAACTCCTAGATTGTGAAAATAATCTTCAAAATGTGTGCAATTTGCTGGTTGCTGGCTCACCAAATTCACAATCAGGCGAAATGAAGAATGCATTAAGCAATTGTCAACAGGCAATAACATTAGCTAATGAAGACGGGCAACTTCTGGAGAAGATGTTATCGAAACTGGAAGTATATCATGGAGGCATTTCTGATATTGGCTTGGCCAAGTCAATTATTCAACAAAAGCAGTTGGAGTTGAAAAGGGGTGATGTTTTGGTTAAACATCTATGCACCAAACAATATTGGTCTCCATTTACAGTGTTTCTCGATTTGTTTCATCCAGTATCAAGACTTGTTGAATCCGACATCTACTGGACAGTGTCTAATGAGTTGGTGAAACAATGGCTTACACTTAATGATGTTCTCCAAGCTGATACTGAAGCAGACCCAGTTGAGGATATTTGCATTCTGTTCGGTAACTCAAAGTTTGAAGAACATCCAGTAGTTACTCTAAAACTTCTTGCAGTTTTAGTTGAGGAAGGACTCGCTTCTTACAAAACCGCATGGGAACCATTGTTCAAAGAAGAGGCTGTTGACATTGGAAGTATAAAATGCATAGTCAATTCTAAGAATCTGAATGATGAGGTTGTTCATATTGAGAGTGTTATCAACACTAAATTGCCAAAGTGGGTTTCCTCGGCGCTCGAGATGAATGAAAACTACTCTGGATATAGTAAGAAACTCAAAGTCATTAAGAAAATTGTCTCTGTGCTAGATGTGCAACCAGATCAGAAATTTTCCCAGATGGTCGATTCCTTTAAGGCTCTCAAAAAACAGTCTAATGATTTGTCTATCAAAGATTTGTATCACACCAAATGTATATTGGAGGAAATTAACATTATTGTCACAACCGAACTTCAGAGTGTTCTGGAAGAATTGTCCCATTCACGTAATTTGATTGTGTTTCTTGGAGAGGTTTTGCTCGATGACCTACGGAACCTAATTGATGCTGTTGAAGAACACTCTGAACAGTCTGTACAAGAATCTACTGTGTCGGCATTGATGGGTGTAAAGCGGTTCCTTAATCCACTGACACATGTGTCAAAGGACCAATCTGTTGTACAGCTGCTTACCATGCTGAGCAAATCTGTCAAGGACTCTAGAGTTGAACAATTGGCTTCAAGGATCAGTGAATGCAATACAAATCTACATGGGCTAAAAGCCCTATTCTATAATGTTGCAAATAGAGGAGAAATGACGAAGGATATTGTGAAACACACTCTGAGAAAAGGATCAAAATTCACCTTCTCTCTTGACGGAGCTTCCTGTTCAGTGAAACTTTCCTACAAGAATCAAGGTGTGCAGTCCACTCACTATATGAATGATCTTAATGATCTCAGGAGTAGAGTGTTGTTGATGGTGAATGCAGAATCTAAAGGGAAAACATCAACTAAAAATAAAGAAAAGCTACAAGAAGACTTTGAATTATTCATCCTGAAGATTGATAAAGCAGTTGACATTGCTAATGTTTTAGATAAGCTGTTTGTATCTGGCTATCCAGATTGTAAAAAATTGTTGAAAAGTGGCCTCAACATAGAAGAACTTGAAGCTCACCACTGTGACTTGGAAGAAATTCTGAAAAATTGGCAGCATGCATTGATTGACAGTCGAAAAAATCACTACTGGTTGAACTTCTTCTACCCTGAACAACTGAGAACAATAAAAGCATTCTTTCTCGAAAATGTTGGCGAGGATTGTGTCAGAAAGCTTCTTTCTTTTACGGGTATTCACGTTGAAGATTTGCAACTAGCTAGACAGACCTTTGACCCCGATGAAAGTGACACTTTCAGCCTGAATGCAATTGGTAGGACATTGGATATCCTGTTGCAGGGAAATTGTCGCCAGGTTGCATTTCCTCAAGAAAACATGTCCACAATAGCATCTGTACGAGTTGCTGATGCTGTTCGGAAGGATTCCATTTTCATTGCCAGTCTGGATGAAAACAGCAACATGGTTGTCCCAACGATACTGGCACTTTACAGAAACACCACAGGAAATATCCCTCTTCCTCACCAACTCCTAGTTTGTCAAGAAGATACTCACTGGGAAGATATTGTTCTGTTCTTGAATAGATGCATTGGTTCAAAGAATCCAAATGATTTATACACGATTGTGTTTGTGGAGAAACTTGCAAATGATACTCAGTTCAAACTTGTTGAATTTTTAAAGCAGATGGCAAGCTACTCTGTTTCCATTGCTGTGATTTGTAGGGGATCCTCACATCATCCATTCATTGACCATTTTGGGGACAACGTGCATGAAGTACAGCCAATGTCTGAATCGGCACTAGAAATCTGTTTCCAACAGCTTTTTCCCGACATTATTACCCTTACATCCGATCTCCCTGGTCAAGGTAAAACCGAAGTGATTCAGGAAATTGCCCACTTAAAAAACCTGGATATTTGTTCTCTATCAATCAGTGGAGAGGTGACACAACAGATACTCATTGAAAAACTGAAATCTTTGGATTTGTCTCCTTCTCACCTCCTTCATATTGATTTGGGATTGATCATGAGAACAACTGACTTTGAAATGAGTCTTTTTCAGCTGGTGTTTCTTGGAAGTATTTCGCACAAAGCCAGTATGTTCAAGTTGATGACTCCTCATGTTTGCATTGAGATCGCCAATACAATTGATAACGTGCTACGAAATTCGCTGCAGATGGTAGTGTTTTTCAAACGTGAACACCTCAAGTGGCAGAACTATGCAAATCTGAGAGTTAGCCAAGAAATGTTCAGTCCGATTCAGGTGGTTTGCAACTATCTTCATGTATATCAGCAGAGCAAAACAGACTCAATTGATTTATACTTCAGTGGTGAACATCAGTGCAAACCGTTGAAAGAAGGAAGATGTCGGGAACTACTTGCACGATACTTTTCATATGAAACTGACATGTCCTTCACAATTGTGCAAGTATTTCTAAATGTATTTGCAGATCAGTTGAAAAAGTTTGCATGTAGTCATTACTTCCGTACTCAGAATGTAGCAGAAATGCTTGGTGGTGGTCAGATTACAGATGTGAAGTCCCAAGTACTGAAAAGTCTTCTTGAAATGTGCAAAGAATTTGCAACCAGGTCTGTGAATGCATGTCGAATGGAACAAGCATCAAGTCTAAAGCTAATGGAACCATCTGAAAACATCCAACCATGTTCAGACAACCTAACAAAAACATCAGCTACAGCGTCGTCAATGGTGAATCGCATTGACAGTATGATTCAGTGGGCACAGAGCAATCATTTGATTGTGGTTTTCCATAACCAAGACATTCACACATTGTCAGCATTATACAGAAATAAATCTATGGTACCCCAATATGTCAAGAAGTTGTTTGAGACGCAAATGAACGGTAAGATGCCAGAAATTTCAAAATTGGACCAAGACTCCCTTCAGAAAATGCTGATTCAAGTTTCCCGTTTCAAGAAACATCCAATTGAGAAAGATGTGCTGCACAAGGCATCAGAAATGTATGCCTTGACACCTGACAACCTCTTGAAGATGGTCCTGGTGGTTTTGCGAGTGAGGGCTCATATCCCTGTGATCATCATGGGGGAAACTGGTTGTGGGAAGACAAGTCTAATCCATTACCTCTCAAAGGTGTGTGGTGTTGAGTTCAAAGTTAAGAATATTCATGCAGGAGTTGATGAAAGTGACATTGTTCAGTTCGTCTTAGAAAGCAATAATGTTGCTTTGAAAAATCTTGAAGAGGATGTCTGGATATTTCTGGATGAGATCAACACCTGCAATCATCTTGGACTGATCAATGATATCCTATGTCATCATCATTGTCAAGGAGAAATCTTGGCTCCAAATCTTGTCACAATGGCAGCATGTAATCCATACAAACTGAGAAATGAGAAGAATATTTTCACTGCTGGACTTGAGAGCAAGGTGTTGTCAGATGAGCAGTCGAAACTGGTCTACAGGGTTAATCCCCTTCCAGAGAGCATGGTTGATTTTATATGGGATTATGGGAGCCTGAACAAAGATGATGAGACATTGTATATAAGACAAATGGTTAGTAAAACAGTTGACCAATGCAATGTAGACTGTCTTGTTGAACTGCTTGTAACCTCACAAACATTTATCAGAGAAAAAGAACAAACAGAGTCATGTGTGAGTTTACGTGATGTGAATAGAACACGGCTTCTTATTCAGTGGTTCAAAAAAATGCTGAATCTGAAGCTAAAACTTCAAAACAAGAATGTTTCAGAGAAGGAACTGCAAATTAAAGCAATTGTGCTGTCTCTTGCACATGCTTATCATTCAAGACTACCAGACACAAGCAGCAGAAGAGAGTACAGAGAGTCAATTGCAAAGATATTGACGAAGCACATCCATGGTTATGATCAAAAGACAATCTTTGACATTATCCAAGAAGAACAAACAGATATTCTGACCAGGATGGATCTACCTGACGGAATTGCAAAGAACACTGCTCTGCAAGAGAATGTCTTCATCATCATGGTTAGCATCCTCAACAGAATTCCAATATTTGTTGTCGGCAAACCTGGCTGCAGCAAATCACTGTCGTTACAACTGATCAAGAACAACCTCAGAGGGCATGACTCCAAGGACCCTTACTTCCAAAAGCTACCACAACTGTATTGTGTGTCCTTCCAGGGGTCAGAGTCTTCCACCTCGGATGGCATCATCAAAGTCTTTGAGAAAGCAGAAAAATACAGAAGTGCAACAAATCAAGAAGATGTTCTCCCAGTTGTTATTTTGGATGAAATTGGCCTGGCAGAGACCTCAAAGTTTAATCCTCTGAAGGTGCTGCACAGCCATCTAGAACCAGCGAGTGGGGAGATGCCGAATGTAGCAGTTGTTGGCATATCAAACTGGGCACTGGATGCAGCAAAGATGAATAGAGCAATTCATTTGTCAAGACCAGACATGGATGCAGATGAATTGTATGAAACAGGTTTGTCAATCAGTGTTGCAAGTCTTGAAATGAGCCAAGATGAGCGGAGTCTTTCAAGTATGCATGAGGAAATTCCAGATGTACACACTGATAAGGATCTGATACGTGCCATTGCCAATGCTTACGTCCAGTATGTGAATGGACAAAGATTCAAACATTTCCATGGACTACGGGACTTCTATTCTCTGGTCAAATACGTTTCAAAGGAATTCAAGTGTTTTCCAAATAGAGAAGTCAGCGATGACAAGACCAGAATTGTGAAAGTTGTAAGAGGCCTGTTACGGAATTTTGGAGGTCTGTCTTCAGAGATGCAGTCTGTAATCACAGTTTTCAAAACTCACTTGGATAAAAGTAACGAGTCTTTCAAATCTGAAGATTTTGTCATGACCTCTGTCTTAGATCTCATCCAAGAAAACATTGAAGACAAAACAGCACGTCATCTGTTGTTGGTAACAAGAGGAGAATCAGCTTTGAGTATTGTTGAGAGCCTGTTGAGAAAGATTGATCGTCCATATGTCACAATGCTTGGCAGTCATTTTGAGGAAGATCTTGCAGCTGACTATAGTTACAGGATTCTGAGTAAGATCATTTTGTGCATGGAGCAGGGAGTTGTCTTAATTCTGAAAGACCTGGATAACATCTATGGCAGCTTGTACGACATGTTGAATCAGAATTACTCAACAGTAGGCTTAAAGAAAACATGCAGAATTGCTCATGGTGCCAACAGCAACCCAATGTGTCATATCCATGAAGATTTTCGGTGCATTGTTCTCGTGGAAGAGCATAAGCTGAACCTATCTGACCCACCATTCTTGAATAGATTTGAAAAACAGTGCGTCAACCTATTTGATGTACTAACTGACGAAGAAAAGGGAGTTGCTGATGAGGTAGAGGTGTGGCTGGAGAAGATGTCTAACATAAAAGGACAGCAGTTTAAACGGCATGATCTCGTTCCATTCAGCAGCCCAGACACAGTCCCGTCATTGGTGCATTTCTGCTTTTCAAATAAACTTCATTTGCAGGGAAGCATCATTGAAAAATGCAAGATGTATCTGATCAGAGCAAGTAGTCCTGAAGGGATAGTGCGATTAACAAACAGTTTGATGAATGAAGAAGATCCACTGGAAATTAAAACATGGCAGGATTACTTCTTCAGTTTGCCAGTACACAATGGACTAAGATCATTCATGAAAAGTCTTGTGAGGAGAATGGGATCAGGAGACCAGCTTGGAAAGGAAATTGTGTTTACACACAGCAATATTCACACAAACATACCATCTTGCCTGTATGACATTGCAAGCAAGTGTCAGGTCGAAAAGTTGAGTTCTTTCAAATCTGAAAAGCAGTTGGCGGCCCGTTTACAGGAATTCTATTCCCAAGAAGAAACATCATGGCTTATCCTGCAGTGTGTACCCAGCTCTGATCAAGAAAATGTCCTGTTGATGAAGTCATTGGTAGAGAAAGAGATGAATTACTTCAAGTTGACATTAGCTGAAAACCGCAGAGACCGGAATGTGATCATCATCATGCACATGAACAGAAATGAATCTACATCATTTCCACAAGTTAACTATCTAAGTGGATGGAATTTGGCAACTGTTGACATACTTGAGGAAAGTCAAATTTCACTTGTGGATTATCTAGGAAAGAACAAGATGGACCTTATCCTAGAAAAAAAAGAAATGAATGTGTTGCGGAAGCACTTGTTTTGGGCATTCACTGTGATCAAATATCAAAGAAAAGCAAGAGGACTGAACAGTTTGAAAACACTTTTGGACAATATAGCATCAAATGAAGATTTGATCCAGTTCTTGGAGAATGAAGTCCTCGCCGTCCTGGACAACCAGTGTGATTTATCAACAGATGGAAACTGGCAGCTTGCTGTTGCACAAGATCAGTTGAAGTTGTATACACACCAGTCATTTCATAGGGCTCTTGAACATGAGATCATAGCTTGCATGAAACATCCATTGGCTGCAGTCATATATAAGATCGAGGATGCAAGTTCCTGGGATGCCATTGCAATTCATTGTACAGATTTAGACACTCCTAAAGCCGAAACATGGAAAAAACTTGCCTCAAGCACATCTATGATAAATATATCAGATGTACCAGCCTTGAAGGGACCTGAGTCTTATGAGATATTTGATCCACTGCTCTCACTAAAATGTCCATTCAGCAAGATCTTCATTGAGAGGATTGAGAGTTTGCGAGACCTGTTCATGCAGACTATAAAAATGGAATATTCTGGTTTGGACATTGAAGAAATTGAAGACAATATCACGGACGAACTGTGCAGCCGATTTCAGCAACAGGTATGTGAAATTGCAACTGAAATGTTTGAAAATTCCTATGGAGTAGAGCAATACAAGGAATATCTTGATGACTTTGCAAACGTCTTATATGCAAAGGCAAACACAACAATGAAATATGAAGAAAAAATCAAAACGATTGTGTGGTCACTATCTAGAAGACTTTCTACGGACAGTACCTCTTTTATGGCTGCTGTTACAAGGCTGCATGTCATTAATTGGCTTTACTCTCCCCACATTGAAGCTGAGCTGAGGCTTGTTGATGCGTGCATGAGAATCACCAATGTTCAACATACTGAAATCATGAGATGCCATGAGCCCAAGGTGAGAGAAGAGCATTCAGAAAAATGTATTCCACATGATGGAAAGGACAGTGGTGTTGAAGAAGGAGTGTATACAACAGAGACATGTGCTGAGAAGTTTTCTGATAAGGATGAAGAATTGGAATCATTACCTGTGATGGAAGATGAGAAGTTTCATAAATCCAGCAATGAGATTGACGTGAAAGAAACATATCTCAAGGATATTGACGTACAATCTACAAAAGAGGATGAAGCTACCTCACAACAGCTTTTCAAGGAAGTGGATGATACTGATAGCATGGAATCTAGGAACAAACAAAAAGGGAAATCATACCAAATACATGGACATTTCAGTGAGGCTCACCAAGCTGACTTGCAAAATGAAGAAAACATGAATCCCATGAACAATTATTTGGACAATCCCAACTTGTTTGGACCAGATGAATATCCTCCAACAGATGAAAATGGTGAAAAAGAAAATGATAGTACTCGTTTGGTTACATTCCTATGTGAGCAACTCCTCCCAACTGAAACACATTTGAAGACAACATCTCTTGATGACTGGGCAAAAGGTGTGAATCTGATTTTATCCCTAGCATGTGAAGTCTCCTTGGATTCGAAAGCTTTCCAGTCATTAAGAATGTGCAGAGAGTTTGCCTCTTTGGTGATCCTTGCACACAATATTGATGACAAACTTGTTTGTGAAATAGCACGTACATTGGAATCACATCCTGTTGAAAGTGATGAAATGTTCAGGCTTATTGTGAAGACATTGAATGACTTGCATGAACAGAAGTCGGTACCAATGGAAGACCTGCAACATATCTTTGCTTGTTACATCAGCATATGCCTGGCTTCTGATCCTGATACTCCTTTAGTTGGTTTGGGATTCGAAGCTATATCTGACATGACAATCTTTAAAGATTCCTTGGAATATTTTGGCCCAACCCTTTGCCAAATCTTAATGATGGAATTAGACACAGAGGATATCTTTTCTGACACCGTTGTGGCCGATTCTGAAGTACTGTGTCAGTTGGACAAGTGCCTCAAAATTCTTCATGACAAATCTGATCCAGATTCTGAACTAGCTTGCTTGTGCATTGATATATTTGAGACACACTTCTTTCAACAACCTCTCAAACTTGACCAGGAATGTTTGGACATGATGTTGAAATATGATGATGATTACAAAACAGATGAATTTACTCTGAAACAAATCATCGCACTTGCTTTTCTCAAGTCATTTCTATACAGTGTGGCAACCAGACTGCAAAACCAAGGACCAGAAACACACTTATTGCAGAAAGTTAATGGAATTCTTAGGGTAGATTCGAAGGAATGTGAATCAGTCAGGGACAAGCGGAGTAAGAGTCTCCAGACATATTTTATTAAAGTCCTCACACAAAATGATGGACTTACAAGGCTTGAAACTCTACTGAAAACTGAATTGCATTGTTTGTCTTTTGCCTCTGACATTAAGCTAATGGAAGACTCCAGATTAATCAATGCACTTGAGGTGAACTTAATGACAATGACATGGCCTGACAAATACAAGTCTGTGGCTGAAGCCTACAGTATCCTGGCAACTAATCAGATAAAAATGGGAGAGGTGATTGATGCTGCAGCAACTGATCCTTGTATCACCTATTGTATCTTTGGAGTTGCCCTTGAGAAGATCTATCTTGTGAAGAGTATGGGGTCGTTGACCGATACAGAGAGAAAAGACAGAGCAGGGAAATTCATGGAAATGGCATGGACAAGATTGCATGAGAACCAAAAACAGTTGTTGAAATGTTTATGCACATTTGCAGACTTTCATTTCCCACTGTTCCAAATGAGCATCAACAAACCTGTACAAGATCTGCACATTGCCATATGCGTTCTTCATCTGATCAGCTCAATCCTTGCATTCAATCCTGGACCCAACACGCTCAGTAGTACTGCTTCAATCTGGCTTGCACTCATTCAGGACCCACAGCAGATCAAGAAGTTGTATGTACCTGGAGCAGGGTACAAAGATCAGGATTTGAACCATAGTATGCTCCCACGGGATGGATCTTGTTTCCAAAAGTGTAGCACTAAAAGATGTTCCTGCAATGAGACAATTATTACAATTGGAGAAGTATCTGTTACATCATGTCCTGACTGTCAGCTGATGATTGAATCTGAAGAAAATCTTGCGCCCTCAACACAATTTGACATCGCAGCTCCGAGGAAGAAAGGATACATGTTCATAGACATTGGAATTCTTGGAGATGAGTTTGTGTCCCTTGGTGTACTCTCTCCCTGCGCCTTCCGCATTTTGCAACTCTTCACCCATGGATGTCTTGCAGCATCACTCGCACTTGGTTTTACCAAAGCTGAAGCTCTTGGCAAAATCCTTGACATTCCTGAAGATGTTGATGTTCTCAGCTACCTGATTAGTCATCTCCAATGCCATTGGAATGCACTTACATCCCTAACAGAACTGGGTCATGTCCAGCTTGCAAAACTCTTGTCCCATATCATAAAAGACGGGAAGTCATTCATTGCAACAGATAGCTGTCAATATTGTGATGAACATCGTCAGACACAATACGAGAAACGGTTCAGCAAATATGTGGATGGAGTTATTTTGAACAGATTCCATATTGTGAGAGAGGAGGTCAAATGCTTCTCCAAGTTGAATTCAGAGAGTGATGTCGCAGCCTGGGAACTAGTCTTGGCAGATGTTACTGTTGATGATGACCGGTATGCATCACTGCCAAAACTGACGAGAGAAACACTTATGCCCAGCATTGCAAACATGAAAAGAGAATTTGTCATTCAGAAGCAAGCGCGAAAGTATCCCGTCATGGCTGTGATGTTTGCAATGAAGGAAGAGATTGAAATGCTCGTTCATTTAATTCCAATTGTACAGTGGCATATGTTCACAATTCATCATGCCAGCCATTACTTCAAGATCAGTGAATACAAAACTGTGGAAGAATTTGTTCAAAAATGCCATGCAAATGAATGTTCCAATTCTGAATCACAGCTCAAGAGATTTGAAAAATTCAAGAAGGCATGGAACCAATTACGTGAAAGAAGAGATCTGCTAAAGCGGTACAATGACCAACTACCTGACTTGCCAAGAATCCACATCGGAAGCCATTTAGATCTGTGTTTGATGATAAACACATCCTCACCCATCATGCACATCCTAAAGGCTCTTGCAAATATCCAGAACCGCTTCCTAATGGAAACTGCAGTCTTAAGTTTGTCACTGAGAAATCTGTCACTCAGCTTCTTAAGACACACCGACAAAGTGGCTGCGATTCATGGAATTGAACTTGATGATGTAACATCCAAGCACATTGTATTTGTACCAGACTTTGAAGACATGCTGAAATTTTCCCAGACCAATACACAGTTTGGACATGGGAGGGAGAGACATTATGACATCTACCAGATCGAGGTACAGGTTGTGGCCCAATGTGTGGTGAACAAACCATTTCTCCTGATAGGACCAGATTTTCCAATGATTAGTTTCTCTGGCGACACTTTGCATCAAACAGAGAAACTCCTTGAAGACATTGTGGGAATTGTTGGCCAAACAAGCCTTGATACAAGCTTGAAAAAGACTGTGCATAGCTTGAGAGAAAAGAGTTCCTCTAATATTCAAACTCTGACAGACTACCTTGAAATGACATTTAGCCTTCTGAAGAGAGCACCCCAACTTGGCCGGGACAAGGAGCAAACAATGAGCGATTTTTTGAAAACATGGCAGTCTTTCTTCCCAAACAGAGTGAAAGAGATTGATACATTCTGCTACAAAGTAAAGCTCAGCCAGATTGTCTCTCTATATGAGTTTGCAGAGGATCTCGTGGCGGATATCATTCTGGATGGTTTGGATGAAATGTATCGCTCATACTTGCCTGCTGAGTGTCGGGAACAGCTGAACACTCTCCTTGGTCAATCCGGCATCAAGATTCAAGAAGCGATCTTGTCAGCTGTCAAAAAGATTGTTGTCCGATATGTACGGTACAAGCAGATAGAGGTTGATCGGCCTTTGTCTCCTCTGATGAGTGAAAAAACCTTGTGGCCAGCTGGAGTACTGGGGGAGTTGTTGGACAAAGGCATCGCCCCAGACCACGGACTCTTTCATCAGGACCTTTGCCTGGAGCATTTGTGTGAAACAGTGGCATATATAACTGAATCGGTTGAGGTAAGTTTCCAGTTTTTATATTCCTATTACATTTTGCAATTTTGTTCAATACTGTATACTTTAAAGACATACTATCAAAGATTAAGTTGTTGTTTTGGAGCAAATTGGAGTTAAAAATGCAAAGTACATGCACATAGCATACATATAATCACTTT
>JAULBO010014019.1:0-10438 GCA_032355325.1 Clypeosectus delectus | reverse complement strand
CCGCCACGTCCAGTTTCGTACCGCTCATTGGTAAGAACATGCCCGCCACGTCCAGTTTCGTACCGCTCATTGGTAAGAACATGCCCGCCACGTCCAGTTTCGTACCGCTCATTGGTAAGCTATAGCTCGAATAACAAGTCGCCATATGGATGCAACGTAATTATTGGCGTTGATCGGCGGTGCTGACGTCGAGACCATCGCTGACGTTGACACCACCGCTGACGGGGTGGTGGGGGTACTGAAGCGATCATGTTGCCACGGCGAATTCGATTCCATAATTATATACAATGTACATGTAGCACACAATAGAAAATTGAAACCTAAGTTGCTTCATTAACACATGCAGTTGTTACCTCGCTCCGGGGAGTGAAGACAGGCTAACGATGTCGACCCTGTTTACAGCCTCTTACTTTACTTTATTGGTGTTGTTGATTTCGCGTGTCGTATACATGTATAATGTAATTGTATTAAACATGTCTAAAAATCGTTTCCCTACTTATATCATAAATACAAATGTATATAATTACTAAATGTTCGCTCTAAACATAATGTTCAATATATAATGCCGTCGATATTTGTGTGGCTGTTTGTTAAGTTTTAACTATTTTATTTATATCGTAAATCGTACTTGTTACAGCTTATTACTAGTGATTTATATAATTACTAGTATATATTTTTAATCGATTTCAATAATATGCTTGGATGACATTGAAACTAGGTTTATTAAAGGTGTAATCTGTAATTATTACTAGTATTTAAATATAGTGGTGATACTCTACCGATTCTCTTTTCCTTCCTGAATTCAATTAGCCTCAATTTGAAATATTTCACAGGTATCTACTTGACGTGTGTGATGTCTCTAACCTCCTTCTCAGTCATAATGGCAGTGACCGTCTCAAATATCAGCGTCCACGGAAGGAAGGAATCGCCTTGCCCAGTCTGGCTCAAGAAGATCGTCATCCTCCTCGCTAAACTGATGTGCAAAACCCTGTACGTGATTAAACCGGTCATAGCCAACGAAGGCGAGGTCATTCGCAGAGGCGTGTACGGGGCGAGACAGTTTTATAAGGGAACCGACAATAATTTTTCAAACGATTCCGGCTGCGGGTTGATAGATTACGAAAACGGGGAACCGACGCAAACCACGACAGCCGGAAACGTGTCCCCTCGGCAGGAGTTCGCGAATACGGGAGACTTCGACGAGGTTTTGATGAGACTTCACGCACTGGTGTGTCGCGAGGAGGAGAAGCAGAGACACGACACGATGAGTCGCGAGTGGCAGGAAGCGGCGGAAGTCATCGACAGGTTTATGTTCTGGGTGTTCCTTACGGGAACCGTCTCTGCAACGCTATTTCTACTCATTATCATGCCACTCACGAAAAGGGCGTAGATGTAGATGCAGAATGGAATCAAGTGACTACCAGTATATTATAAACAATATACATGCCATACTAGTATTCGGAAGTACTAGTATCCTACATGTATATTATGCGAATGACAGACCAGTTCTAACGTTTGCCGAGATCGGGGATGACATAATTCCAAGTATTTCGTTGTACTAACTTGATGTGGCTTCTTGTATACAATACAAAGTACAATCACATGCATTGAATAGATAATGAACTGCATCAATAAATATCAATGTAGTTATAATTACATATTTATGCGTTTAAGCATAAATTATTATCGCTTATATATATTTTAGTAATATAATTTATTTTATTGACCAAAATGTCCTGGGATTGGATAAAATCTGGATGCTTACGAGATCCGCTCATTAATGTATAATAATTAACTCAGTACTGTACATTTGACATACTATTTGCATGTAAAGTTATATAAATCACTCATGTAAATATATCTGTTTCATACTTACTATACTATTCCACCAATGACAATATGACAACAGTACCGACATCTGAGAGTACGTGTATGTATGTGATGTTCTTGTCTAGTCCATCTGCAAATTGTAATACAGTATAGCATACATGTACCTACCTGTACGTGTAACTAGTGTAAATAAAATATATTTTTGAAGTGTGTTACATGTACACTGTAGTACTTAACGTGAAGTTGGAAACATGAAGAATCCAACAACAGTAATCAACGCACAGCTGCATTTACTTTACGAAACTAGCACCTGGTATAGAATATTTCCACACATGCTAAGTATTATTACAATATAATAGCGCTCTGCATGCTGAGATGAACCCTGTCAGAAGTATATCCCAATGGGAAGTATGAATTACGGCAACCTTATCAAGCGTCGAGCCTCGTGACATCGATATATTATGTCGACGAGTGGCTAATTCCTAATGCTTCAGTGGACTAGTGGATGACAAGCCAATAAGCCTATTGAAACGATGGTGTTACGATGAAGTATAATGGAATGACGGCATTACATTATTAATACAAACTTATGGTACGCACGCGCACACATAAACAAACACGCACGGACACACGCACATGCATACGGACACAAGGATCTTTGTAAATGATTTTTTTTTTGGACTTTTTTTTTCATCTTAAAATGAAGAATTGCTACTTTTACATTCGTTTTGTGCAAAATCCATTGGCAGTTTTCAATTGAAAAGGCAAAACATTTCACCTCAACGCTATCTGTAATAATTCCAGATAGCGGTCAAATGTGCCGCTCCATTAATTACAGATAGCGTTGATAATTACAGTTAGCGGTCGCTGACAGTATCGCCGCTATATGTAATTAATTACAGATAATTACAGATAGCGGCGTTCTTACAGATAGCGGTCTAACAATGTTACAACTTAACACACGGGTAAACGTTAATAATACATGTACACGGGTCAATTTTAATAGCACACGGTGTCAATGTTATTAACACAAGGTCAAATGTAATAACGCACTCCTGACAGTGTATTACGAGAACACAACAGACACGTGTTATAGTTGGAGTGCAACCCTGGAGGGATATATGACATCTTAAACTGTAACGTATACTGTTAAACAATATCAATATGTTTTTCTTCACGTATTTCTGAGAAAACTTAGCCACAATTAGATAGATGTACTTCGATATGAAACATGGTACATGTAAATGAAGTTATATAAGTACAAGCCAGTGTATAGATACATGTATATAGCGTAATATAGAAAGTTAATACTGTCCCCACTTAACGCCATGTGTCACCTATTCTGTTCCGTTATGCACTTATCGTGGTCTTTGTTTAGTTAGATTCAAACTAATTAAAGAACTCTTTTTTTTCCACAGAGCCAGATCAGTAGACCAAAACCAGTTGACGGTCCGCGTTCGTTTTTTTTAGCTCGAACATCTGTTGTATGCATTTGACTAAAATTTCAATAAATAAGTAATATATTTGTGAACAATTTATAGTGAATAGTATTTTAGAAAATACAATTTCCGTTTTATTGTGCCTTTCTCTAAAAGAATGAGTGCTGTTCTTGAGATAACTAATCAAAAAGCCGAGGAACTGTTACCGCCATTTAAAATACGACCCAGGATACGGGGTTTATGGCATTAGAGGGCCATATATAGCGAGATAGAAGTTTGAGTAATCGATGGACCTCACGCCAAGTTTTATTCTTTAGCACAATTACGTCAACGATTCCCGGATAAACAAGCAAATACTAGTAATCATTTGTTTATTAACGAACCCATAAATACCCTGCAGGGCAAGCGTGTAGAATTAGCACATAAAATATACAAGTGTTAGGGTTACTGGATAATGACACCACACCGAAACTGACCTGAGACGGACACGCGCTGGTACACGACCAGTGAAATATGTTTCTCATCGCCACCACCCCCTACAGGTCAACCACCGATCACTACCCCCGCCGACCAACACCAACACCAACACAACAACCACCCACAACAACAACAGCAACAACAACCACCCACAACAGCAACAACAACCACCACCCACAACAGCAACAACAACCACAACCACCAAAACCCACCGACTACAACTTATTCTACATTCTAAATGGTCTTCAGATATAACGAGGCTTCACATTAATATCGAATACTCACAAAGCCAAAAGTCACCTATGTCCATATGTACATGTATTAGGCAGACTCTATTTACATTACACATGTTCCCCGTTTCTGTTTCGTTGTATTTTCTAGAAATACGTCTACCGGTACCTTGCGTTACTATAGTATTGGTCTCCTAGGCACGCAAATACCACCACTAATTAAGTGCAATTACTAGTACTTAGGAATATCTGTGTTGTTCTAGTTGCAGCATGTACGTTGTTATAACTGACTGTACTCAGTACTGTATATCCCTCCCAGTATACACAGGTAAACTGCATACATTCTAGAAACAAATAGAAACCTTCATCGGACTAGAAGACGTTGAAGTCTTCTTGTACTAGAATGGCATTGTGATGAATCGCATAGCCTCAATATACTTAACAAAGGGCATGTTATTATCAAATCCTATTTAAATAAGCTTAAACATACCGTAATATACTCTCTCCTTATTCAAATATTTTAACATATATTTCGAAAATCGAAAATCGCTTAAAGCGGCTTTAATGAGAGGAGTGATCATATGCCACCTACGTCAGTTTATGGACACTATGCAGTTGGTTATAATGCATTTATCAAATTCAAATTACATACACTTTCAAGTACCGTAATGCTCATAAATATAACCATAATATCACAAAAATGCTCAAATGGGACCTAAACCGGAAGTGTGATGAAAATGTCTCTCGTACAATCCATGGGCACTGTTGAGATGTTTACAGCGCACATATCAAATCCTATTTAAATAACCTTAAACATACCGTAATATGCTATGTCCGTATTCAAATATTTTAACATAATAATATATTTCGAAATATAAGTGAATATCTCAGATCTGATATAATCTACCTACTACTAGTAATTCATTATGTTGACTGCCTTAATGTAAGTAGTGTCCATACGTAATACTTCTTGCATACACAGAGATGACTCTACCCGACTTATGTCTGCTTGTCATGACATCAACGTGAATCTCAGGTATCGTGTCTACCGTTGATTATGAACTACATGTACCGTACAACGTTTGCGGTTGATTAAACTGAGAACTTAGCCTTATACATTTAATCATCAACGGGTTAGTTAATTGAGGTGGTTGAATTACGCATAGCCAGACGTATGAGGTTCTTATAAAGTTAGCCTGTTTATCTAGGTTTCAGTCCGATGTAATTACGTTATAGTATCTTACATGAACTACTGCAAGAGAATACTAGTAATGTGATACGGTAAGTACATGTAACATGATTGAACTGAAATGTTCTTATGTTGGGATTTTAGGAAAGGTTCGAGGAGTGTGTGATGTTAGTGTATCGTGTGACGATATGGATATATCATTACACAGCTGGGGCCGTATTTAGTCAGCAAATATATATTTAAAAATTACATAAGTAGAAAACCAGTTAGGGAAATTCTTAGTAATTACGAACTTCTTAAGACTTAAGACTTAAGACCTTCGAGAATACGGCCTCAGGTCATTACTTCGGGAAATATATTTAAATACAAAAATAGAAAATATACATGAACAAATACATAAGGCTTTTCGTTAAGATTTACTGTAACATAATATAAATCTGCAGATTGGGAACTTGAAGATGTAGGAAGACGGAACATACATTCCAGCAGTACAGTATTATTCCGGTTTCTGTAATTATTCTAACATTTAAAATACACGAATGCCTCCTGATATTGTTCAGATGGTTTTCGTTACCCAGACTGAATTCAACTTCCACCATGGATAAAGATTACATATGTATGTGAATGCTAATACTATCTCTCTCCGTTAATTGAACCCTGTGACATCTAAGTTCGTGCATCACCTTCAGTGGGACACTAATCAACCGGAGGGATGTCCATCTGTTAGCAGAGTTATTGTTAGCTTCGGCATCTACAGCGCGTGGTGTCTCGGGAATCTTCAATGCTAGTCATTTCCCAAGACAAACCAAATATTGACGTCATTTAGTTTTAGTTCTGTTCGTTCTGTAAGTGTTAGTATTAGCGGTCTGGGATAGCTGGCTGAAAACACGTTGCAGTCAGAAGAGTACCAGAGAAGCGAAACAAATAAGTCACCCTCTCGTAAGCATATTAGTTTGAGGAAGAAACTAGAATCGATAAATCTACGTGGACAGAGATTTGTTCCCGAATGTGGGTTTTTCTAACTTTTCCGTGTATACATATGCTATGTCTTATGATCAATGTTTCGTTGGTAAAAATCAAGCAAAGGCATGCCTACACACAGAAGACACGGCACTATAAACTGGGACCGCCGTCGTGGCGCAGTGGTTGGAGCGTCGGCCCGGATTGCGGAAGGTCGTGGGTTCAAATCCTAGGTCGCGTCATACCAAAATACGTTAAAATATGGTACTTGCCGTTTCCCTGCTTGGCGCTCAACATTAAGGTAGTAAAGCAAGGACTGGTCGGCTCGGAGTCAGTATAATGTGTCTGAGTGGAGTATTCCTGTTCTAACTGCGGAATGATATTCCAGTGAACTAGCACTATACAGACTGGTGAAATACCCTGACTGGCACAAGCAGTCATATACATATTATTATACATACATGCATACACTTCATACATGCCGTGAGATTGTATTATTGTCCTTATGCATGTTATAACAGAGTTGCTTGTATTTGAGTCATTTGTGAATGTGGAGCTGGGCGTGCGATATACAGTGTACACTGTACGACAGGCAGCCTAAATCGTCATACCGGAGGCAAATATCCAGATTTCTAACTCGCCCCTGGTTCTTCATCAATGTCTGCAGATGGTCTTTGATAGGATGCGATACCCAATCGATATGTATATTTACAATTTAGTCTACACGGAAGGTGAATACGTTCCTTTATTACACTACTGTTGAGATATCAGCCATGTCATACAGTAACTGTTGACTGATCTCTCACATGTGAGGATATCACTTTTCTATTAAATAGCTAGAACTACTTTTCATCACGTGATCACATTCGTAAGCTGCTTGCATTTATCTTGCCAAATTAACATTTACTTACATTTCTTGTCTAATCTGATGTAAAATATGAAAAGAGGGACCAACAATAATAATTAGAGAAACTTATTTAGATCATGCAAAAAGCAAAACGTTTGACGACAGTCATTCTTTGAATTTATAACTGCAGGGTCTGGTACATGTAGATGGAACACAGCTTTAGCATTGTGACCTCACGTGTGGTCAAATGTCAAGTGTCAGCGCCGCCATGTACAATGTTTCACAACGTAAACAAATTAATTATCGAACAGACGATTCTGTCATGTCAACATGGACTTTTTTTAAGTGAATGACATCGTAAAAATTGATCATAATTTGCGGGGCAGAATCGTCGCTGTAGTGAAGCCTCTCGGAACATACACTGTCTTCGGTGTGAGGATTGAGAATAACATCAATCAAATATTAACGAGTTCGATTCACTGACTTTTATAAATTCACTCCAAATTAAACTGACAGGTTCCTGTCTGCGCATTAATGTTAGTATTGTTCTGGACCGGTTTTACACATACTAGTATGCTAGTTGATATTAAATCACTGTTGCTATTTTAAAAGTTTATGATGGGCACAATATTCTGGCGCGCAGCGTGAAATGGTTGTCAGCAAACCAGTATCCATACGCGCTTGACCGACTTGAACTGACAGCGGGAAAACCATCTTGTAGACAACATTTTATACTGGTTCATTTGCATGTCTGGGATGGTAGTGTAATAAATATAATACTAAACGAGCTTCCGTGTCATACCATGTTTATGAAACGAGTGAGTAGTTTTAGTATTCTCTATAATATATTCAATCGTATTTCATTCAGTTGTTCTATCTGTATTTACTGTATCGGTATGTCAGAAGCAATTGGTAATGTAATTGGTAAGGTAATTGGTAAGGTAATTGGACACTTGTCTAGGGAGATCAATCTTCGTAATCATTTTAATATGTAATCCCTACAAAATATGCCCTTTGGTTATGTTTTTCCTAAACTAACACGGCTAAGCCACAAACCACCTGCGCCTATTTTGTCCATTATTTCTTGTCGATCGGTCTCGAAGGGTATATGGGTTGATGTACCGTCTATGTGGGTGTATGTACCCCGAGCCCGCATCAACACACATTTCCCATTATAACAGTTTACTATCCCGTGTAAATTTTAAGCGGCACATACCTACAACACGGGGTGTAACGGTCAATAACCCTACAGTTCTGGACCCCTATTCTCGAAGCTTTCTTAACTAAGAAAATTCTTAGTCAGAAAAGATCTCTATAAAATTGTCATAAGCAGAAACCCAGTTAGGCAAATTCTTAGTACTTACTAACTTCTTAGGGCTTAAGAAGTTTCGAGAATACGGCCCCAGGTCACGGTGCTCTGAGAATACATACCATATGGTGCATACGAACCAAGAATGCTAACTGTAGCGGTATCTTCCAAAGTTGGCATAGCTTGTACCCAATCATTTGCATTGTGAATACAATATGTTTAAACTAAACTGCTATTGTACAGACAGCACATCCTATCATGATGGCGTCGCAAATGGATCTTCTCATAACATTGATAACCTTTCGCCGAGGCGGAATTTAAACTCAGAGCATTTGCCTCCGATGTCTAACATTCTATCGACTGCGGTACCACACGCCCATTGAACAATACTTCCGTGTTCGCAGTAAAAACAAAAGAAGCCCTATCAGTGCCATCTAGTTACGATGAAATACAAGGATTAGAACGCTCCAAATACGTCATCCTACGTAATCTACTACATGCCTCACAGCCGACTACACCGATCCCGTGAGACGACACGACATATTATCCGTGGTACATGTAGATTCATCTTGCTTCTATCCAAGGTTGTATTCGCTTACTGATATTTCAAGCCCGTTACGCTAATCGTTGCAAATTCATAAACTGATATAAAGTTCGTTTTTCACGGCTCTTCGCCGTGGTAATCCGGCGTCGTATTCCACCAAACATGTGAAGAATATCTCCATTAAAAACAGTCGCAGACTCCCACAAAGAAGACGAAGCAGTCAACACAAGGCACCAGCATCAACACCGACATCGCACGGACCATGACATGCTAAACAGGCTGTCGCTTCGTGTATGTACAAGTTCACGGAAACACCTACATGTACACTGTACGTGGCAAACGTATCTGTCAAACCCCCGTGGAATACACGAGATCTGAAATCCGCGAAGGGATTCACTCCTAAAGCCATGTAAGCCGTCGTATGATTGGCTGGGCGGGAAGAGCGCGACACCTTGCTGGATTAACTGACACCCACTGGAAGAGAAATGGTTTGTTGTTGATTAGACTCATCATTGGACGAATAATTAACACCCAGCTAAGTAGTGGCCAGTTAAATGTTCACACTACAACACAGATGTCGCTACTCGAAATACGCACACTTGTGACAAATCATGGTAACTGTGCGTGTTCGCAGGGCCATTTGTTCAGCTATGTCCGTAAAATTCAAACGGTTTACTTTTGAACATCCGATCGTTAATTTCGACATTGTACATGTGGGTTCGTGTCCGCTCCAAGATTGACTATGGTTCTATAATCTACGGCGCTGCTCGCAAGAGCTATTTAAAATTATTAGAAACAGTCCATCATCAGGGACTCAGGCTTGCCCTGGGTGCCTTTCGCACTTCTCCAATACCGTCACTCTACGTGGAAACTGATGGACCTTCTCTGTCTGAGAGGCGAACTACTAAAATCTAATTTATCGAATCCTGCCTATGATTGCGTTTTTGAACCACGTTGGGTATCCGTATGAGGGATCATAGCATTACTGCAGATATCCCAATAGACAATATAGAACATACTAAATATCTTTCATTTCCAACGTGGCAAATAGTTAAACACAACGTTAATTTGGAGTTAACCAAATCGCTCAAATCCAGTACCAATCATTTAGCATTTCAGCAGCATTTCTATTAACTTAAATCTAGTTACTAGTACCCCAATTTCATTTCTATTTATACTGATGGCTTTAAAGATGGCACCAGTGTCACTTCTGCAGCTATCATTAACAAACATATCATATCATGTAGGCTTCCTGAAACGTCTATATTTTCAGCAGAAACAAATGCCAATCTACTGGGCTTGCAACATATTAAAACCACTAACTCTAAACAATTCATAATATTTTCAGATTTACTTTCCTGTATTGAAGCAATTGAAAACTGTCAAAGAAATAATCCAATTATTCTTGCCACTTTAGCTACATGACTCAATAAACACTTCAGAAGTAGTCTTCTGTTGGTTGCCGGGGGTCATGTTGGCATCAAGGGTAATACTCTAGCTGATGCAAATTTTAATCGTCTGCTAAATTGTAATCATATATATGATTATACATGTACTATATAAATGAAACATATCATTTGTCATTTATTGTAGATACTGTTTTGGCATGTTCA
>JAULBO010013575.1:0-12366 GCA_032355325.1 Clypeosectus delectus | reverse complement strand
TCCTATTTTACTGGGAAGTTGGACTTTGAAATAAGCTATGTTTGGTGGTATTTGAATCACTGGTTCATTAGTTATGCGTCAATATGTTAACACTATCGTCTATGGGATTTCTAATGGTGGTAGGTAACCTACAGTCTAATACTATCTGACTTCAAATCCCATCTAATCTCAATCACGCGCTCGTCGCAAATGGGTAAACTACATAATCACTCACTGAACTTGCAATCAGACACTGATATAAGTTACATGTAAATTACACGATTTATATAGCGCACTTATCCAGGAAAATGTCTGCTCAGAGGCGCTTAGTCATATGCATGTTTAAAGAGAACTGTTTTTAGATAGATCTTGAAAGCGGACAAGTTGGAGATGTCCCGGATATTACTGGGAAGGGCATTCCACGGTACAGGTCCTGACTTCATAAACGCTCTGTCCTCATATGTTCTTGTGTGCGTAGCTGGAATACTAGCCCGATTAGAAGATTGTGATCTAAGAGACCGTCCAGGCTTGTGGACAGTGATGAGGTATCGGATGTAATCGGATATATCTGATATAGCTCACCCAAGACGCCCACGGCGAGCAAGGCCCGAGGAAGCACGGGCGATCCACAGATGTCTAACAGCGGGAAGAGGTACTCCGAGAAGGTCAGCGCCGAAATGGAAAGGGTCGCGGGACCCACGGCTATCTCCATGGACCAGGTGAACAGAAACGCCGGAACCGGTCCGAAGGTCTTCATCAGAAAGGCGTACTCCCCGCCGGATTTCCTGGTTACTGACATGAGCTCCGTGTACGTCAAAGTTCCTGAAATAATAATACGCCATGCTATGCAGGCGGCCTGCAGCTATTGGCCAGGGTATCCTTTCAGAAAGTTCTCTTATACGCTAAAAGAGAGCACAGCGCTCTATTTGCAGTGTAAAGACGTTCCGCAGAGAGAGAGAGAGAGAGAGAGAGAGAGAGAGAGAGAGCGTGGTGACCTTTTAGTGAATACGAGACCTTCGTGGAATGATACCCTGGTTTCGTATTCTCGAAACGTTCTTAGTTAATAATATTCTTGTCCTAAGAACGTTTTTAAGAGTTATATTCGCAAAACTGAGAATGTTCTTATGTACATGGCAACGTACGCACATATTTAAGACAGGTATAGAACCAATCGTTTGTTTAAAACGATGACCCCCTTTATTGTTATTGTTGACAACGATGAAGATTAATGTCCAGAAGGAATCGTGTTTACCGGGACATGACTCGGTCTCCTTGACACATTAGCTGACAGCGAGCTCCTAAATGGCAAAATGCATACCGATTGCCTAGACATGCAATTATAGAAATGACTGAAAGCGATTACCCATCATTAGGTCGTCCCACGCAGCATTTCTGTGCGATATCTCCAGTTGCCAGTTTTGTGGACTTTACTCATGGACTTTCCTAGCTAAGAACGTTTCGAGAATACGGGTCCTAATGATTATTGCAGGACGGACGGTGTATGCCATGATTTACGCCCAGACTAAAGAACGACTATTTTGTATTTTACAGAGGAAAGGAATTAAAGTAACCCTGTGGTCCAAGATGTTCAGAAAATGTAACCAAATCTTCGATTGGGCAAATAACTTAATAATGGTGTCATTTTCAGATGACATTTAGTATTTGGCAAGTAACAGACACCAACGTAACTTTCCCCAAATACTTTGTGAGCACAGCCACAGGGCCCGATTAGCGAAGCGAAGATGTAGTTTCTTTTCAGTAGTAGACCTTATTTATTTAGTTGTAATTTTGATATATACTGTAGTAGATACGCCATTGGCAAGGGATGCATTTAAGGACCAATTTCGACAACGCGCCATTAATGTCATGGAATGTAGTGTCTCGTTGGCTGTTATCCGAGACACTAAATATACGACCATTGGTTCTCACTTACCGAGCAGTGAGAGCAGCGCACCAGTTGCCCACACAAACATACACAGACCAACCGAGCCCGTGTTCATTAGCACAATCTGTGGCGTGATAAATATCCCGGAACCTGGGCATGAAAAAAAATAACAATATAATATAGACAAGTGAATAAACATGGATGGGAAATCACTCCGAATTGAAAATGTTATTCGTTAAAGAAGAATGGTCAATGAACTACATGCATATATCGGACTGATTGTCAGTATACACAACGTCTAAGATAAAAATAAATAAAAATGCATGGTACGATATTCTATTAAAAGATAACTTCGTATATGCTTATAAATTCGAATTAATTTCATGCATTACTTTCAGAAAAGTACGAGAAATCCCAATCTGCCAGTATTTACTTATACATGTACATGTATAGAGTTGTGTAAAAAGAAAGTTTGGTCCTAATTCAAGGCTTACCAATGATGGTTCCAACGACGAATGAAATCCCGCTGACAAGGCCGACCTCTCGCTTCAGTGACATCATTGTGCCACCGGAAGTTGGCACTGAAATGTCCGTATCTTGTGGAAGGTTTTCACCGCCATGTCTGTGTCTGGTCGACTGTGGGCCTTCCATTTTTATTCCTCGCGTGCTTTCTTCAAGCTGTCATACATAAGGTTTACTTTTTGTAACCTCCAGATAGCGTTCCTCAGTGAGATTCTCTATGTATACTAGTATGAAAAAACACAGTGGAATTGTATGACTGCTGACATGTAATGCCACTGACTGTCAACAACATTAGTATTGTCATCTACTGTCCATAAGTTTGAAAATGTCATTCCCTGTATGCTATGCTTTGAAAATTATTCCATTTTATATACATAAATTATTTGCATTTTTGTATTTTCCGGTACCACCGTGGGTGGTTATAAGGAAATACAAGAACTTGAACTTGAACTTGCGTATATGAGGTGCAAATCTTTTCACCAACCACTGAGCAAAATTCATTACATTTAAATACTGCAAAAATCATGACAAAAACACTCATTCCTAACAGTACTTCTCCACAGTCTAACTGGAAGATCTATAATAATACCTGTCTAAAAAGGTTAATCAATAAACAATATCTGCAAGTCATATTTCTCTGTTCATGCTATAAATGGTACTGACGTACCGTATATGCAACTATAAAATTACTACAATAAGTTTAAATATGCTATTTTACATTTAGTGTTATAACTTACCTTTAGGAATTGTATCAGAGGTAATACGACAACCATAAACACTGGACTATCGTAAAGTCATTAATGTTGTTTGCATATAGTCTACCAGACAAGTCAACGACATACAATTTAAAGTAGGACGATTTTAACCGTGTTGTTATCGTATTGTTATATGGCTGAAATAAAACCTTTGGACTATATATCTAATTCCATATAAAAGATTATATATCAAACGCGACATTGGAAATGCGACAAAATGAAATCACAAATACATATAATCGTAAAATGAAGTTTATGCGACATTCAACATTTGTGTGCCATCCAAATATAGTGCATTTAGTGTCTTTTACATTGTGCTTTGCTGGGGCCGTATTCTCGAAACTTCTTAATTCTTAAGAAGTTCGTAAGTACTAAGAATTTGCCTAACGAGAATACGGCCCCTGTTGTCTATGTCATGTATGACAGTGTCTATCACGTAATACTAGTATAATACTCGTTATATAATTTTACACTGATTAACACAAACTAACATACATACAATACATACATACAGACATACATACATACAGACAGACACATTTATTCTCAATAGAACCACCAACGGTGGTAGAAGAGATGAAGCATTATAATTACATAGTCAGTATACATTATACACGGATCAAGATGACAGGGGTCATGCTTTTGCATTGCCATTGATTAAGTAACACAGATTAAGTAAAGAAACACTGTTACCAGTCTCACTGTTCGTATTGACAAGCCGCTATAGTTACTATGTTATCCCCAACACAACCACAACCTATAAAATACTACAGTAGGCCTAGTAGTGGAGCATGTCAAACAGTAACCTAGCATTGAATACACGTCCTTGAATCCATGTCGCGAACAAAACGCGACAGTTATTTCAGTACACGTACACGTAGTTATGATCTAATCTGAATCATACGACTGAACCCGTGCTATTATTCTCTTGGTTCGCTTTGATATGTGCACAGGAAATAACTGCATCAGAATGTCAACATTTAACATAATATATATGTAAACACACCCGTAACCTTTGAGGACTTTACCTTATACTAGTATACTAGTATATCGGTCCCATCAATGCTTTGATTGATGCCAAGCGTGGAAAGAGAAAATGTAAGATGGTACATCCCTACGTTAATTAATAATGCACATACCTTGAGAAAGATTGCTGTTGAAAAATAATTACATCGTGGAAACATGGCTATGATGACTCGGAAAAGGTTACTACTTGGTATATCGACAGGACTATCACCCACCATGCACATAGAAGCAACATACGTGCGTAATGCTTCTGTATAATAAATACGCAAATATATATATATATATATATATATATATCAAGAGGTCCTTGACTTGAATACTGTGACATCAACACGAGATTCCACCCATGCATGACGACACATTTGAAAGGAAAGACGTGGTCGTACTGGATGGTGGGCCAAGGTTTGTATGAACATAAAATCCCGTCCACCCGTCCTCATCAAGGGCGGATTCAGGGGGAACGTGTGGGGAGAGTTGGGCCGCGTTGATCACCCCGCGCTCTCCACACCCCTAGCAATAACTATACTAAATATACATGTATTTTTGTATGGCTGAGTTTTAACACTTGCTATTGACCAGGCCCTAAGCTTACGAAACAGGTTGAGTACAATTTCATGCTCACTCAAATATATGGAGATTTGTGAACCAAACATTGAGTTTAGCATGGAATCGTAACCCCGGGGCAAGGTTTTAGCCATATTATATACCGGAAGGCATCCCCGACGGATGCTACGACTTAATATTTTATCACTAAAATCCAGTCTCTGAAATGATGAGCCCACGACCCAGAAAATGAACGTCTGTGTATCCTATTTCGAAGCTCTCGTATTCACTACTAGACCTATGCACTCTCGCATATATATACCGTTCTGCTTGTTCAACATCTCTGTTCTGTTATGGTCTGGTATGGTCACCGTCTATACCCCAGGTAGACATACTAGTAGCAGTACTAAACATTGAATGTGTTACGTGTAATTCTATATTAAAATTGCTATGAAAAAAATCCCATGGCATTTATTCAACTTATTCCATTACTAGGGTTGTATTTTACTTTGATATAATTATGACTTCTATACCACAACCCCAACTTACGTGAAACACTTTATCTAGACTTTATATCTATAGTTTATCTAGACTTTATATGTTATACTTGTAATGACATTATAGGTTATGTTGTAAAGAAAGATGCTGATTGAAGTGTTTCGATATTACCTAGAATGACCTGGATGTCAAATGAGTGCACAAGTCGTGTGTGTATTAATAACAAAGACATACAATTGATATACACTAGTATTGAATGTGTTTGAATATACATGTAAGTACGAGTATATAGGAATTTATTTAAGGATTTCAGTAAATTGTAACCGGCTCGTTAGGCTAGTTATCACGTATTTTAACTTAAAAAAACCACCGATTATAATTATGTTCAATGTTTCATGGAATTATCTACAAAATATTACATTCTAAGACAAATGTGCTGATGGTTCAACAAATGAAAATGCATCTGTAGTAAGACGATCGATTTGTGAATGTATTGACCTAACCACGGTATGAAGTGTGTATTATTGTGGCTCGGATCATTACTTGTACCTCGATCCATGATTGATCGAACCCAAATAGACTTTGATTCTAAATAGAAAAAATTGTGGGGTCGACCGTGATGAGAATTTACTAGTATGTATATCTATAAATAGATACTGTAAATAATTATTCTTCGATAGATCACACATAACATAGCTTCTCTTCTTCACAAGCTATATACCCGTCTTCCCCCTTCAGATGCTTTGTTGATAATGATTAATGGATCTATTTGCTTTTTAAATACAAGGAAATGCTATGTAAGCAGATCATGTTGGAGACAAATATACAAACTTGTAACATGTTAATGTAGCTTCAACAGAAATTTATTTGTTCCAGAATTACCATATAGATGAACCCTGAGAACCGGGCATATACTAGTACCTGGTAAACGTCAAAACGTCATTTATTAATTGATGTCAATTCCTGTTCCGGTTTGAAACTAACACGTCGACGGCATTTTCCTAAAAGTGTAGCATGTGTTCGTGTGCGTGCCGTGTGTGTATGTTTGTTTGTGTGTTATTAATATATATGTGTGTGTGCATGTGAGTGTTCCTCTGTGAGAATCACACATCAAATACACACAGATGATGTTTTCGGCTTTATTTCTGTTTTCGATAAACTTGCTTGTTGAAACATGGATGTCACATATTAATTTAATACACCGGATCACTTTTTGATTATAGCAAGTGCGTGACATCATATTTTTCAAAGTTAATGAACGTGTACGTATACATTATTCCAGTTGTATATACACCATGTCCCAATGTAATTTCTCAACATTTGGTTTACAGTTTGCACGCTCGTTGTCATAATTCTTTTCAAAAGTAATAGAAATATCCAACAAGAACAGTAACGACAAGCACAATCGAACAATGGCAGCACGTGATCCGAAGACATCTATATTTCATGAATCAACATGTAGAACGTGTTTCCTCAATCGATTTGCACCGTGTTAGGTCGTGCAATCGCGTAGTGACATGGTTACTCAATTGTTCGAAACCTCAAAGACTGCTGTGCTGGTTTTCATGACGTATAGCGGTATGCACCGGAAGTAGTGCTGGAACAGGATTATCGCCCGTCATCAGTATCTGGTGAAGCCGTGAATGGGTCGATTCTTGAGTGGCACTGTATTATTCGAGCCAGGAATCAATGCCAATGTTGGTTCCAGGACCGTCCTGAACGAGCGATTGCCCGAAAGACAGGTAACCAGACGAGAAGGACCCGCCATCTTGGAAAGGTAAGAATATCTGATTGTTGTTTCGCTGAATTTGTTACAGGTTAATTAAAGGTAACAAAATATAAATTTCTTAACAAATCGTAACAATAAAATGACCAGGTATGTCATACCTGATTACGAGGGGATCTACAGCTGTATAAACGTATCGTACATGTATATTATTGTAATGGATTCGATGAAGAAGATTTCCGAGTATAATATATATATATCACTGGTGTTAAACCATACTGTAATGTTCACGTAGACGAATAGAAGATGATAGCAACATTACTCTCTTTATAAGAAGAAGACATTACATTTCTTTTAAATTAATAACGATTTGCAATTCGAAATATGAAGAAGACATTCCTTGTATTGACTTAACCCCCTACTACATGTTGATTTTTCGATTGGCGAAAACATTTCGCTGAATACTCGATTGCTTAATTTACATACATTCATGAGCCATGCGATGTGGACCAAAGCACATATATTTTTGCGTCGATGGGTGAGTTTCAGGGAAACATTTATAGAGAATCTCACCCAAGTGTGTTTTGATATATTTGATATAAAAAGACACGAGGGTGAGATTATATTTATTACCCAATATCATTCTTAGTCATTTT
The DNA here is from genome assembly GCA_032355325.1 of Clypeosectus delectus. Lineage (NCBI taxonomy): Eukaryota > Metazoa > Mollusca > Gastropoda > Lepetellida > Lepetodrilidae > Clypeosectus > Clypeosectus delectus. The sequence goes on along the minus strand of JAULBO010013575.1, from coordinate 4,776 downwards.
AGAAGAAAAATTGAACCTCAATCATAAACATTTTACTGCAAAGTTAATGAAGAAGCTACTGTGCATGCACTGTGACATTGCAATTCCATAACGTCACAATGATAACTGATGACGTCCATATCCTGGTTTCGAGGAGCGGTATAAAAATAAGCTTTACAGCTTGATTACCAATCCTCATTCAATTTATTTGAATAAAATATGTTTAAACCATATCCTGGTTTGGGGATAAGCACTATGTATTATGCTCGCCAAAGGCTCGCATAATACAATGCGTATCCCAAATGCAGGATATTGACGATATCTAAAGACACTGGGGTAATAATCTCTTTGTATGTTTTCGTTGATACCGCCGAGGTTAAATGCAGCTGCAGCCGAGGTTAAATGCAGCCGAGGTCTTGAGCAACTGGACCTGTATTCTCGAAACGTTCTGAGATAAAAAAAAATAAAATAAAGTAAAACAATTCTTACCCGGATGTCCTCCGGGGCCCACAGAACGAGCACGTGGAGGTGGTTTGTTTCCAGCCGGCCGGAGTGATATACCCTTTCCTATAATTGTGCGTCGGTGGGTCACTATTTTAATTATCATTATTATTATTTTTAAACATTTACCAAAAAAACATGATTATAACTTCGATAACCCCGCAAAAATAATGATTTAAAATATATATATTTTGGTAATAAGTCATTAAAACTACAAAATGGCCTGCTTCTAGTGCCGCTGTGGAACGAGTTAACCAGTTTTATCGGGTTTCATTGTACGAGACTCGGATTGAGGGTTCTGTGTTCGACTGGCATATCTTCTGTTGACTGAATAATAACAGACGAAAACAAATTGATTCACATTGTCTTCGGATGTTGGTTGCTTGGCGCATTCTGATCAATATCTTATACGGCAATCAAGACAATACCGATGCATTGTTTCCGCCTTTTTTTTTGTCCATTAGTGATGACGTCACAGGATGTGATTACGGTTGAGTTAATTACGCCGGAAGTTTAAAGGCATACAATCACAGATTGAGTTATCGTTACTTACTTACTCCCTATTGCTGTGAATTGCGAGTTGTGGATTATTGCCGAAATATGCCGATGTATTCCGTCAACATCGTGAACGTACATGTAAGTAGAAATACAAAGTCAAACTCATACTAACTGTTTGGTAAACAAATAACAAAATCGAACTTTAGTTACGGTAAAGAGAAAACCGCAAAGAGTGGTACACTGTATGTCATGGGAGGAAATACTTCCTGTTCGTAAATATTTCCATCTAAATACAACTTGAACTAAAACACATGATCTATTCTAAGTCAGCTTTTGCAACAATGGTTACACGAGCTATTATTTGAAATATTATATTAATTTTAACCTGAACCTGACATTACATTACATATAAAAAACAAAATCAATCAATGCTAATATACGGTGATTATATCTGATGTGGCTAAGATGTCAAAACAATACATGGCAATTATTATTCACTCCCGAAGAGCTACTTTCCGTTACTTCCGGTGAAAGAAAACATTAAAAAACAAACCGAAATAAATACTTATACGGAATGAAACATTTTCTAAACAATAACTATTTTATACCGGCTGTATATATTATGATTATTTTTAATATGTTCATACAGCTGTATTCATAAATTTAATAATATAATATATGGATATTGTAGACTATTGTTCCATTACATACTGATTTATTTCCTATGCGAACTACATGCACATACAAGTGGTCACAATAATTATAGCTTACTATAGACACGTTTTTAAAGAGTTTCACCGAAGATAGAGAGACGGCTAAAGTTCAAAAGTAGTTAACAGAAATCTAGCTGATCATTGAGGCGCGTTTTGGTTGAACACAATAAATGTGCACGTTAACTATTCATGTGACCATAACAGAATTTATGTAGGTTCTGATGCAAGTATCGATATAATAGTCGATTACATTTACCTATTAAACGAGCACAAGTTACGTGCACCTGCAATTTAAATGATCAGGTGAGAAGATCACATTTATTTCTGTCATTGAAGTCTGGAAGAGTAGGAGCACTTCCCAGTTTAGAAATTAAATCAGATGAACTGCTGTAAACCACAACATTAATGCTATGTACATTATGGTCACAGTTAATTGATGCGAGTTGATGTATTAAAATCGAGCTGTCGCATTAAATTATGGTCGCAGTAATTTTGATTTTTCTGATTTACAATAATATATGATAGCATATAGCATACAAACAAAGCCTCAAATGATTGAGTTCTGATGCGGGCGCCCTCAAATTCCTCTGAGAGTCTTCTGCGAACTCATATCTACGTAATTCGTCGATTGCTATAGGAGAGCGGTATGGTCTCTTAATTGATACTGAGATCGTTATGAAAGGGTACGCCCAGAACTGTTGGCAATAGTATGCTCAAGTTTCACGAGTACATCACATCTCTTGTAAGTTTAATGACTATGCATCCGTAAATACATCACCATTTCTATAGCGATTATCTTCAAAATGTAAATTATAGCCAGTTCCACGTTAGTATTCAGGTTTAGTTCTAAACATGACATACTGAAGTCGACACGTAAAAAAACACAACACTCTAAATAAAATTGTACGTGTCCAGTGTATAAAAGGAGACCGGGTAAATATTTCAACAGGGGTACGTTTTCAATATAACACCGGCTGGAAGCTTTTCGTCCCATGACAATAGTTATTGATTTACATCGACTTTATTTATCATTTATGAGGGCAGTGCGTGATCGGCTAAAGATGAGATATCAATTTGTAGCTGCCAATTTCAGGTCGCCCGCGGGCGTTGATGGAAGACTGTAATGCTCTCAGGTCCAACGTGAAAACGAGGTGACCGCTCTTGCGCTTAGCCGATGGAGCTAATACTATGCAGTATGATCGACAATGTTTTCTTGTTACATGTAGGTTATACGGGTTATTTATCTCAGAACCGACCACGGTGGAGTATTGTATACGTTTATTGTGGAAACGTTAATGTTGTAAAGATGGCCGTTATTTTTGGTGATAATATAGTCAATTAGTATGGCATGTTAACATTATAGATTGCAATTTAATATTGGCAAAAAATATCCCAAGAGATACGAACGAGATTGGTGCTTGTAGTTCCAACGTAGACGTCAATAATAACATACGGTACGTTCATGTCGGATATTGAATATTAATTTGGGAAACATTTATAAAGATTTAGAAAACCCAATTCACCACATTCTAGGGTCATGAGAAAATGACGTTGGCTTTACTTCGAAGAAAGCACAGAAGGCAGCTATTCTCTGTCCATGGTTGTGTCGACTGTACATAGCGCAAGAACAGAACAGAAGCTTTTATTTAGATCGCATCATGACGTAGATCAATTTTACATGTCGGTGACTTCTGCTATATTTTAAAAATGTATTGGCGTAAAGAAGTAAGAATTGAAAAGTGAGATAATTGTGATTGTTGCATGAACACATATATACTATATAGTAATACATTTAAAAGAAGCGTCAAATATATCAAATGTGTCGTTCATATTTCAAACCAAGTTAACTTGAGCAAGACCAATAGCAGTATAACAATATCTCCGATCGAAATTAATTTTAATGTCGTATGCTTGGAATACGTTTAAGGTCATAACCATTTTAATGGGTGTGTCGCCCAAATGCAACTATACTGGTAATCAAATAGTTGGCATAGTATACACATCTCTGTACAGCGAGATGAAGAAGAGTTAATCGACAATTGAGCTAAAAGTCCAAACCGGGTATATATACACACATATATATATATATATATATTTATTGAACAAAGAAGTGAAAATCAAGTACTGTATGCCGTTACTGTTAGTATAGCAATTTCCTGTCGCACGCGTCTATTGTCCTACCACGATTCTACTTGGAAGGAGTGGAATGGATTCGAGCAAACATCCAAGTTCAACACTTGAGAAATCAATACAGACATTCATGAAGCTTTAGATAGGAATACAGACTTCGTGTTGAAGAGAAAGGACATTTTAGGATTGGTGCCAAACAATTAATCCCGTATATAGAAAGTTAGTTCAGGAGAGTTGAGTATTGTAGCCGAGGGATAAGAGTTGTCTCGTGATGATATCAAATTGAAAACCATCCATAACCCCTGGACATATTATAAAGAAAGAATGACTGATTGTTAGTACCTATTTTTTTTTAACTAACGAATATTCCAATACCTGGCACAAGCAGTCATATACACACACAAAAACACACATGCATACACTGCATACAAGCCGTGATATGAGCCCGTTCTTGAAAGCGGCTTAAAACCCCCAATTAACCACAACAACAACGACGACGACGATAAAGCACTGTTCGAGAGCATTCGCATTTCCACAAGTCATCACCGGATCGTGCTTGACCGCCATAGTAAAGTTGCAATTAGTCATCCGTCTGAAATCCTAATTAAATTTTTAAGTAAGACCATGGAAACTTGCTAGCGTGACCTCTCCGCCCTTCCATTTTATGTGGCATTAACCACTTAGTGGAGAGGATATACTTCACGCAAGCTCACGCATTAGTGCAATACTGTGCCTCGATATCTCACCTGTTGTCCAGCAATGGCGTCCCTTACCTGTCGGCTTGTATGCATAATGCATGGACTCCCAACACGCGCAATAAGCCTACAGCCACGTTCTAGACATCGGTCTTTGCTTCCGATTCTTGTAGCCGAGATATGTAGTAGAGAGGCAGAGACCCAAAATCACAAGTATCAAGACACTTTGGGTTACAAGCTGGCATCCACCCTAGATCATT
>JAULBO010013464.1:0-12370 GCA_032355325.1 Clypeosectus delectus | reverse complement strand
GAGTAGACATTTCCTGGATAATGGCGCTAAATATATATATCATGTCACTTATTAACTTTAACTTAAACCAGTGTTGTTTAAAAAGAATAAAATCAATAATGAATGAGATACAGCGTATTATCAACCAGATCCATTGCTCGTTGGAGTAGCTCCATTGAGAAAGCACTCAATACATGTATTACTCTGCATCTGGCAAAATGAATAACCGCCATATTAACTGGGCGCGTGACATAGGATATGGTAGATGCCGTAAACGGGCATAGTTACAAAACCAGTATTTAATTTCTGTCATAAACTTCATACAGCTGACAATTACTGTTGTTCTACGGAAAACGGAGTAATGCTTACAAGGATTGTCAATTAAAACAGCGAGGCTCGTCTGATACTGAGGAACCAAGGGTTATAACTGCGTTAATATCGTACAGACAGCGCACCCTATCTCGATAGCGTTGGAAATGTACCTTACACTAACGTTGATTGCTTAAGCTCTGAATTCCAACATGCTGTCACTACACTACCACCGGTTCTGTACTTCTGCTGCTCCTCCTCCTCCTAATACTACTACTACTACTACGACGACGACGACGACTACTACTACTACTGTTGCTGCTACTACTACTACTACTACTACTACTACTACTACTGTTGCTGCTGCTGCTGCTACTAATACTACTGTTGCTGCTGCTGCTACTAATACTACTAATACTACAACTACTACTGTTGTTGCTGCTGCTACTAATACTAATACTGTTACTGCTGCTGCTGCTGCTGCTACTACTACTACTACTACTACTACTACTGTTGCGGCTGCTATTAATACTACTAAGAAGAAGAAGAAGAAGAAAAAAACAAATAACAATTAGGAGTATGAGGAGTAGACCGAGATACTCTAACGGCAATGACTGGATTGACGCCGATACGACGGTCAGAGGATCTCGGCATAGAGGAGGACGAGAATAGTAATGGTGGTGGTGATGGTGGTGGTAGTGATGTTGTTGTTGTTATTATTATTATTATTATTATTATTATCAGGACTATCCTTTGGAAAAATTTGAGACTTGCTCTGTCCATACAAAACATTTTGTATAGATAAATTGCAGTTACTAGTATTACATTTTCTCATATAGGTCACCGTTGTCGACGTCGGACAGCGTACAGCAGGCTCTGGCGACGTGTTTGGCCCACGGGAAGTTTTCTGATCACTGGCGTGGAATGAGAGTCTCAATACCGTCCCGGTCGTCATTCAGACAACTTGAAGAGCGCGCGTGTGAGCTACTGGATGATGTGCATGCGTTTACTCGATCTGATCGATAAACAAGGATCCAGTAAAAATATTTAAATGTCTATGGTTGTAGACGTTGTAGCCATGATGTGCGTTTGAATGGGTGTGCCCGCTCAGTAAACTAACAGTGTGGGACATTTCAATAGAATTTTAATTGCTTTTTATTTCCATACAAGCACGAATGATAATAATGACAAATATAACGAGAATTGTACAATGACCTTTCCAAGTTTCAAACAGCGTCCGACCCAGCGTATGTACAAATCAATTATTGATGCTGGGGTAAGTTTATCGACAGATATAATATTATAAAAAATATATATATAGTAATATTATCAGTGTTCACTGTTATTACCATAAGCTGACATTTATCATTTCGGATAGCCAAGTACGTAACACGAGGCAGGCTTTGATAGATAGGTTGTTCTAATCGATAAACAGATAATGCCATCACGTAAACAATGCATATGCCATGCGACACAACCCGGGACTATTCATTGACTCGGACATATTCAGTTTCGACAGGATTAGGTTGCACTGGGGAATTCGCACGTCGTCTGACATCTTCCTAAATACAGCCGAAGAGAGCCAGTATGAACTCAAACCAAACTGAGATTTTCCTCAAGTTGCAGAACTGTGTCAATGGGAGAAATCTCAGCTGAGGAAAATCTCAAATTCAAGTTTCGATGGAGAAATCGGGGCCATGATTTGAACTCTGGTTTGGGCTAGCACATGAGTCGCCGCAACACGATCTCAAAATAAAAACCCACGAATCCAACATATTTCCGTGTCTCAAGATTCGAATTACATGTAAGAATCCGCGGGTTTGTGATTTTGATTTATTACATGATATTATGTGATGAATTATTACAATAGAGCATCGTATGAAATTGATTACGTGATGATTAGAAAAGAGCATCACATGTAATGGACGTAAAAATCGTTAGCAAATTATTGAAATTTAACACTTAGTAATAAACAGAGAGGTGACCGATCAAACCGCTGTGGGCCATTTTATTTACGGTGAAAATGTGAATAGATATTTCCAATGGCCGTCAGCAATCAAATTAGCAGATGTCTGCGGAGTATGGCGCAGGGTTGTGTAACAGAGCCTGTGTCTGGCGGTAAAGATTACTCATAATATAAACAAGTAGTCTCTCCATGAAGGCGTTTGGACGTTACAGACTAGAGCTAACGATTATTCATGAACGTGACATTTCCTCCCGAAAGCAGCAAGAACAATTAATTATTTCACAACACGCGAAGGAAATAAAGTGCTCTTGCAAAAGTTCTGTAAACAGCGTCTGGTTGCGCTCTTTATAAGGTAATAACATATGCATGTTATGGGCTGGAAATAATTAAAGCACTAAAATCCCGATGTCGGCTATTTAACGTAAGCGTCGATGACCTGGTGTTGACCTTGACCCTACACGCGTTGCCACATTGATGGACATCATCTGCTGATGTATCACCCCTTGTACAAATATTTGCTAAGATAATCTCACACAGTGAGGGCGAGGTCCTGTTCCTATTATTACAACTGCAGCAGGTCTGAACCGATCAATACTGTAATAAATGCACTGTGACCACAATTCAATGCGACACCTCGATTTCACACAAGAAAAACGCGACACAAATTAAATGCGACCGATCTAGTACGCTCAGGAGACCTCCGTATCGCTATCAGGAACGAACCCGGACTAAATAAATTATATTATGTACTAATTCAGGCATATTGGCTATCCACAACTGATCGCTTAACGGATGAAATATCCTCGCATTATGCAACCGAAAATAGCCAATGCAATCTTGATTATGAACATTTATAGTCTAATAATAACAGTTCATATAAGGACGTGGCATTCGTACAGATTCATGCACGTGATAATTCAATAATCCAACATGGATGCTGCGGATGGCTTCTATGATTGATTCTGAATAAGAAAACAACCGGAAGTAACGCGTTCGATCACGGAACATTCGAGGCAGGTCGGGACATTACATAACATCGGGTACTGTTATCATCCCTGGTGAGTGTTTTTCACAATCGACGCATCGCGGGTGTTTCCGTAACCTACAACAACGCTCGCCCCTATTTCCATGGCTGTAATGACAAACAATATTGGCATTTCTTGATGGGTCCCGAACCCTGAGAAAACGGACGTTACTTTGGATGTTTAAAATAGATTACTATGGCACTGTTGGTCAGTTTTCACTCGGATTGTCTATTCTTTGTATAGTAATCGAATAATACGACACTGGAACTTGATTACATATTTGTTTGTATGGCAATCAGACCAATCAGAGACTGGACTATTCCTGTGACGTCACATCGCTACAATGGTAGCAATGTATAGACACCCGAGAGATCATGTTCTGTGACTCGAGGTGACCCGAATGTGTTTTTCAATATTGAACGAGGCTCGAGGTTCGCTGTAACAAAAAATAAACTCTACATGTTCCTAATCGATTGTACTTGGAGCATTCACGTCCAATATGACCTCTCTCATAACGGGCACGCCCATGTAGGGCACCTATATGTTCCAGTTTGACGAAAATCTGGACATCCCTTAACGATACCTCATAGTTTGCAATGCGTTATTCCGGTATTGTGTCACAATAAAACCTAATCATAGAGCCACTAAATAATGTATTGTTATGTAAACATCACAATCATTTCATGAAAACAACTATAATTGAAAGTTTTGGTAAAATGTGAAATCTAATAACTTTTTATTTTTGCTGCCTTTTTGCATTGGCTGTTCAGATTATTACTTGAGAATGTAATGAGGTAATGCGCAGTACTATCGAGCATTAAATACCTTCGAAGTGAAGCACTAACGGGAGTTACCTGATGAACTGCCGCATGTTCTACTCGTAACCAGGCGATTGTGAGAACACCATAACGAATAATTCATTTGTCAACCGATATACACGGTGTGTTTTAATTCTTAGCCGAATACCGGATAATTATGTCGGTATTAATTTAACATTTTACTATTGGGTGAGCATGGGTTTACCTTTGTATTCCTTCAGGTACGGATCTACAAATACTAGTATTTAATACGTAATACTAGTACAACATTCCTATGCGCAAGCGTACAGAAAACACACACACACACACACACACACACACACATATATATATATATATATGTGTGTGTGTGTGTGTGTGTGTGTGTGTGTTTTCTGTACGCTTGCGCATAGGAATGTTGTACTAGTATTACGTATTAAATACTAGTATTTGTAGATCCGTACCTGAAGGAATACAAAGGTAAACCCATGCTCACCCAATAGTAAAATGTTAAATTAATACCGACATAATTATCCGGTATTCGGCTAAGAATTAAAACACACCGTGTATATCGGTTGACAAATGAATTATTCGTTATGGTGTTCTCACAATCGCCTGGTTACGAGTAGAACATGCGGCAGTTCATCAGGTAACTCCCGTTAGTGCTTCACTTCGAAGGTATTTAATGCTCGATAGTACTGCGCATTACCTCATTACATTCTCAAGTAATAATCTGAACAGCCAATGCAAAAAGGCAGCAAAAATAAAAAGTTATTAGATTTCACATTTTACCAAAACTTTCAATTATAGTTGTTTTCATGAAATGATTGTGATGTTTACATAACAATACATTATTTAGTGGCTCTATGATTAGGTTTTATTGTGACACAATACCGGAATAACGCATTGCAAACTATGAGGTATCGTTAAGGGATGTCCAGATTTTCGTCAAACTGGAACATATAGGTGCCCTACATGGGCGTGCCCGTTATGAGAGAGGTCATATTGGACGTGAATGCTCCAAGTACAATCGATTAGGAACATGTAGAGTTTATTTTTTGTTACAGCGAACCTCGAGCCTCGTTCAATATTGAAAAACACATTCGGGTCACCTCGAGTCACAGAACATGATCTCTCGGGTGTCTATACATTGCTACCATTGTAGCGATGTGACGTCACAGGAATAGTCCAGTCTCTGATTGGTCTGATTGCCATACAAACAAATATGTAATCAAGTTCCAGTGTCGTATTATTCGATTACTATACAAAGAATAGACAATCCGAGTGAAAACTGACCAACAGTGCCATAGTAATCTATTTTAAACATCCAAAGTAACGTCCGTTTTCTCAGGGTTCGGGACCCATCAAGAAATGCCAATATTGTTTGTCATTACAGCCATGGAAATAGGGGCGAGCGTTGTTGTAGGTTACGGAAACACCCGCGATGCGTCGATTGTGAAAAACACTCACCAGGGATGATAACAGTACCCGATGTTATGTAATGTCCCGACCTGCCTCGAATGTTCCGTGATCGAACGCGTTACTTCCGGTTGTTTTCTTATTCAGAATCAATCATAGAAGCCATCCGCAGCATCCATGTTGGATTATTGAATTATCACGTGCATGAATCTGTACGAATGCCACGTCCTTATATGAACTGTTATTATTAGACTATAAATGTTCATAATCAAGATTGCATTGGCTATTTTCGGTTGCATAATGCGAGGATATTTCATCCGTTAAGCGATCAGTTGTGGATAGCCAATATGCCTGAATTAGTACATAATATAATTTATTTAGTCCGGGTTCGTTCCTGATAGCGATACGGAGGTCTCCTGAGCGTACTAGATCGGTCGCATTTAATTTGTGTCGCGTTTTTCTTGTGTGAAATCGAGGTGTCGCATTGAATTGTGGTCACAGTGCATTTATTACAGTATTGATCGGTTCAGACCTGCTGCAGTTGTAATAATAGGAACAGGACCTCGCCCTCACTGTGTGAGATTATCTTAGCAAATATTTGTACAAGGGGTGATACATCAGCAGATGATGTCCATCAATGTGGCAACGCGTGTAGGGTCAAGGTCAACACCAGGTCATCGACGCTTACGTTAAATAGCCGACATCGGGATTTTAGTGCTTTAATTATTTCCAGCCCATAACATGCATATGTTATTACCTTATAAAGAGCGCAACCAGACGCTGTTTACAGAACTTTTGCAAGAGCACTTTATTTCCTTCGCGTGTTGTGAAATAATTAATTGTTCTTGCTGCTTTCGGGAGGAAATGTCACGTTCATGAATAATCGTTAGCTCTAGTCTGTAACGTCCAAACGCCTTCATGGAGAGACTACTTGTTTATATTATGAGTAATCTTTACCGCCAGACACAGGCTCTGTTACACAACCCTGCGCCATACTCCGCAGACATCTGCTAATTTGATTGCTGACGGCCATTGGAAATATCTATTCACATTTTCACCGTAAATAAAATGGCCCACAGCGGTTTGATCGGTCACCTCTCTGTTTATTACTAAGTGTTAAATTTCAATAATTTGCTAACGATTTTTACGTCCATTACATGTGATGCTCTTTTCTAATCATCACGTAATCAATTTCATACGATGCTCTATTGTAATAATTCATCACATAATATCATGTAATAAATCAAAATCACAAACCCGCGGATTCTTACATGTAATTCGAATCTTGAGACACGGAAATATGTTGGATTCGTGGGTTTTTATTTTGAGATCGTGTTGCGGCGACTCATGTGCTAGCCCAAACCAGAGTTCAAATCATGGCCCCGATTTCTCCATCGAAACTTGAATTTGAGATTTTCCTCAGCTGAGATTTCTCCCATTGACACAGTTCTGCAACTTGAGGAAAATCTCAGTTTGGTTTGAGTTCATACTGGCTCTCTTCGGCTGTATTTAGGAAGATGTCAGACGACGTGCGAATTCCCCAGTGCAACCTAATCCTGTCGAAACTGAATATGTCCGAGTCAATGAATAGTCCCGGGTTGTGTCGCATGGCATATGCATTGTTTACGTGATGGCATTATCTGTTTATCGATTAGAACAACCTATCTATCAAAGCCTGCCTCGTGTTACGTACTTGGCTATCCGAAATGATAAATGTCAGCTTATGGTAATAACAGTGAACACTGATAATATTACTATATATATATTTTTTATAATATTATATCTGTCGATAAACTTACCCCAGCATCAATAATTGATTTGTACATACGCTGGGTCGGACGCTGTTTGAAACTTGGAAAGGTCATTGTACAATTCTCGTTATATTTGTCATTATTATCATTCGTGCTTGTATGGAAATAAAAAGCAATTAAAATTCTATTGAAATGTCCCACACTGTTAGTTTACTGAGCGGGCACACCCATTCAAACGCACATCATGGCTACAACGTCTACAACCATAGACATTTAAATATTTTTACTGGATCCTTGTTTATCGATCAGATCGAGTAAACGCATGCACATCATCCAGTAGCTCACACGCGCGCTCTTCAAGTTGTCTGAATGACGACCGGGACGGTATTGAGACTCTCATTCCACGCCAGTGATCAGAAAACTTCCCGTGGGCCAAACACGTCGCCAGAGCCTGCTGTACGCTGTCCGACGTCGACAACGGTGACCTATATGAGAAAATGTAATACTAGTAACTGCAATTTATCTATACAAAATGTTTTGTATGGACAGAGCAAGTCTCAAATTTTTCCAAAGGATAGTCCTGATAATAATAATAATAATAATAATAATAACAACAACAACATCACTACCACCACCATCACCACCACCATTACTATTCTCGTCCTCCTCTATGCCGAGATCCTCTGACCGTCGTATCGGCGTCAATCCAGTCATTGCCGTTAGAGTATCTCGGTCTACTCCTCATACTCCTAATTGTTATTTGTTTTTTTCTTCTTCTTCTTCTTCTTAGTAGTATTAATAGCAGCCGCAACAGTAGTAGTAGTAGTAGTAGTAGTAGTAGCAGCAGCAGCAGCAGCAGTAACAGTATTAGTATTAGTAGCAGCAGCAACAACAGTAGTAGTTGTAGTATTAGTAGTATTAGTAGCAGCAGCAGCAACAGTAGTATTAGTAGCAGCAGCAGCAGCAACAGTAGTAGTAGTAGTAGTAGTAGTAGTAGTAGTAGCAGCAACAGTAGTAGTAGTAGTCGTCGTCGTCGTCGTAGTAGTAGTAGTAGTATTAGGAGGAGGAGGAGCAGCAGAAGTACAGAACCGGTGGTAGTGTAGTGACAGCATGTTGGAATTCAGAGCTTAAGCAATCAACGTTAGTGTAAGGTACATTTCCAACGCTATCGAGATAGGGTGCGCTGTCTGTACGATATTAACGCAGTTATAACCCTTGGTTCCTCAGTATCAGACGAGCCTCGCTGTTTTAATTGACAATCCTTGTAAGCATTACTCCGTTTTCCGTAGAACAACAGTAATTGTCAGCTGTATGAAGTTTATGACAGAAATTAAATACTGGTTTTGTAACTATGCCCGTTTACGGCATCTACCATATCCTATGTCACGCGCCCAGTTAATATGGCGGTTATTCATTTTGCCAGATGCAGAGTAATACATGTATTGAGTGCTTTCTCAATGGAGCTACTCCAACGAGCAATGGATCTGGTTGATAATACGCTGTATCTCATTCATTATTGATTTTATTCTTTTTAAACAACACTGGTTTAAGTTAAAGTTAATAAGTGACATGATATATATATTTAGCGCCATTATCCAGGAAATGTCTACTCAAAGGCGCTTAGTCATTAGATGGATTTAGAAAGCTGACAAGTTGGTGATGTCCCGGATATTTACTCGGAAGGTCATTCCATAGCACAGAACCAGTCTTCATAAACGCTCTGTCTCCATATGTTCTCGTGCGTGCAGCTGGAACACTAACCAGAATGTAAGACTGGTCTAAGATACTTCCAGACTTGTTGACAATGATGATGTCGCGGATGTACTCTGCGCCTTGCTTGTTGAGTTCCTTGAATACGAATATAATTTTATATTCTATCCCCCCCTCCAGACTAGAAGCCAGAGACTGTCTTTCAAAACCGGTATGATGTGTTCGTACTTCCGTTCTTTTCCTATTCTGCCTGGCTGAAGAGAAGATTCAGAATATACGGCCAATTATCTGTAAACTGACAAAGAGAAAAAGCAACCACTCGATAAACTATTAGCATTCGAAACAGAATGTCATAGTGACAATTTAATTCACACGTATTTGTGTCTCATCAACTCGTACTTGTATGCACTTTCATTGAACACAGTTAATTGATAAAATAACTGCAGAAAACCCCACACATCGTTGATTACTATAGAAACCCGTAGAACATACCATTATAGTCAGCTCTACATTTCTTTATCGGATGTTTGAGTTTCCGTTCGTCTTTCTTCCATTTGATGTCAAGTCGACAATGAATAATCGACGAGTATATTGCTGTGAATATTGAAAGTATATTTACATTCTTGTAAATGTAACAAACATAACACGTCTAATGACGCAATATGGGTGCAAATACGTATCTCATCAAAGTGTAGTTATCTTTCGGGACTAGAAAACATTACTTGGACATGATGCTTTTTGCCCAATTATGGTGGTCTGTAAAAAAACAAATGCAATTTGCAATATTCTACAGTGTCGTTGCTTACAAGGGCTAACGTATATAGGTTTGTCGTGTTTTTAAAAACAATAATTACATCACTATCTACATCCTAGCCTCGGTGTCTCTATTCTGTATGGAAGTGCTCGGCCGACGGCGACACAAGGCGCTAGAGGCTTGCACCATAAGAGCGATGTGAAGACGTATTTAGATCAGAACTGACATTGTTAGCAACTGAATACAAAAGAGGATTTCTCTGTGTTTTAAGGAGGACGGCCATTACTCAAATTAGGAGGCACGGCAGGCCGGGAGCAGCTGTGGGGTGGTGGTTGGAGGTTTAGTTTGGAATGATGGTGTAGAAGGGGGAGGGGGGGGGGGTGCTTTTGGGGTGGGGGTGATCTATTCCAAACTATGACCCATTGGCATCACCTTTTATACAAATACAATATGTAGGCCTATATTTGTACAACAATCGCGACCGACATCCGAATAAGAATATTATACCATGCTAGCCAGACTCTTTGCATTAATTACAGTTTGCGAGCTGTAATTTGGACGAATTTACCGAATTAGACTTGGACGTCGTATTATTAATATTTATTCTATAAGTGTCTAGGGATAACTTACGTATAATATATGGTTTCCTGCAGTCTGGGTCTCATTGTATGTCACGCGTACCCACACACGTACAGTAGCATTCAGTAGATGAGAATGACTTCATTGGGCTGAATCATATACGTGTACTGTATGCACTTGCCGATATTCAGATTATTTTCTCTCTCTCTCTCTCTCTCTCTCTCTCTCTCTCTCTCTCTCTCTCTCTCTCTCTCTCTCTCTCTCTCTACACCTGAGCCAGCCCCCATTCGCTTCGTCGAGTAGAATTACTAGCCGTTAAGACAAGCAGCTTACGTTGAATTGATTCCCCGGGGATGTACACAGGGTTTTTGGGCTGTCACATTTCCAACATCTGAAGCAGTTAATCAGAAAGGCAAACACAATATTTGTCGACGTAGGAAGTCTGTGATTGAGCGTACGTTCTACAACGTAACGTTCGTATGGCTTAATAACTTCTTCCGAATTAGACAATGCTCGGTCATCCGATAAGACTCGGATCGTAATTGCAATCGGCTTTATCAATCCCCATATACTGCACGTATCCATCAGCCGGCGATCGTGCTTTGACACACATTAGATTTAAGGTCCATACGAGAGTGGAAAGCTTAATGGAGTGGATAGGATAATGAATGGAGTGGATAGGATAATGAATGAAGTGGAAAGTATGAGAGGGTGTGCATAGGCTAATGGCATAATATTAATACACGATACGGTAGGTCATGTTCTTCTAACATTTGGATTCTAGTTTTCTTCACGGTTGACCGCAAACGAGTACATGTATGCGTACTTACTCATCTACCTACATGTACATGTAGGTACTCGATGATGTTTGTTCCCCGGTCAAAATGTTTTCAGAAAGCCCCATCTTTGTATAAAGATACTTTTTTTCCCAGCAGAAATCGTAAATGCCTAAGCTTAAAAGATAAATAAAACCTAATAAGAAACTATTGTCATGATAAATAGCAATATACATGTACATGCATGCCGCATTGCTTAGCGTAACAGACATGCTATGACCGTGTGATGAATGGTACCTGTATATATACTTGAAACTGGTTTAGGAGCAACATATTAATTAAACGGGCAACACTTTAAACGTTACACAAAATGGACGCATTTCTATTCAAATTGAGATTAATTAATTAGATATAGTTAGATTCTATGACAAATATTAAGATTTTTATACCAACGTTTATTTCCGGTTACGTCGTGCTATATTAATTGACCCGCTCTCTGACTGAGCGTTCTAATTTGATATTTCCATCTACATGTTTTCTGTGCAATATTCAGAAACTTCTTGTGCATATATATCATTACATGCTGCATACGGGTCAATAAGGAGTTCTATTTTCATACGCGAGGAAATATCACACGGCCAAGTGTCACAGTAATCATAGGCGCCGAGATAACAAAGTCGTCACTTTCGTTCCGATTGCTCTTAGTAATTTATCGCCCCTGGAATCCATTTGCCTTATGTATTGCACACATAGAGCCACCGATCCCGACCCATTATCTACCATATGTTATTGTCCTGTGCATTAAGCCATTTTTATGCAATGTTTCTTGAACGATTTCTTGGTGGAAAAAACGTA
This sequence comes from Clypeosectus delectus, assembly GCA_032355325.1. Classification (NCBI taxonomy): domain Eukaryota; kingdom Metazoa; phylum Mollusca; class Gastropoda; order Lepetellida; family Lepetodrilidae; genus Clypeosectus; species Clypeosectus delectus. Next base: position 450 of record JAULBO010013464.1, on the reverse strand, counting down.
TAATTTAAAAATCTTGGCGTTATTCTCGACCTACACGTACAAACACATCTAGAAATCTGAATAATATTTCATGTCATATGATATAGGATAAAGTTGTATGCACTTTATATCAAAATGCAAATGAATTTATCGGCAAAGTTGCTCCAAAGATACCCTCCCCAAACAATTTTTAAAATAGATAAATATTAAAACATTTTCCTACTACCGGAAGCAATACATATGTGAGTAAACACTGTAACTAAAAATACATTAAATTGTTACTGAAGTGATTATACAACCTCCTTAAACTGTCCCGGAACAGGAAGCGTCACACATCTTGATACGACCTATACTGAACTGATTAACGATCGTACGTTCATTTGCTTCGCAAGAACCACGCCAAGACGTACACTGTACATGTAATTACCCCGCAGAACGATCGCGCTGATAGATACAGTATCGGCAGGCAGT
>JAULBO010013353.1:0-12373 GCA_032355325.1 Clypeosectus delectus | reverse complement strand
TACACTGCATACAAGCCGTGATATGAGCACGTTCTTGAAAGCGGCTTTAAACCCCAATTAACAACAACAACAACAATACCATGTTCGTACTTCCACCTGTTTCAGAATTGAGGAAGAAATCGAAGACAGCACACTCTCCCCAAGCGACGAAACCGTTCCTGAAGGCAGGCTATCCACCCCTCAAATGAGAAAGTCCAAGATTATAAGGAAGCCCAGACACCACTTGGACCTTACCACTCCTTCTGTTGGGGGTGCTCTTCTAACCTCGCCTCCACAACCTGCGCGGAAGTCATTAACATCAGGTATGTACAGAAGTGTAAATGCAAACAATCCAAAATAGTTTTGGTAAATAATTCTATAGAAGACTACGAATTCAAAACGGTAATGCTTATCTGGGACGTGAAATGTGTTCTTGCAGACAGCAGCCAAGAGACGTCAGAAGACAACTCCGCCGGGAAAGAATACGGAAAGGTTTGTTATCTGTTCCTATTTCCTCCTGTATTCACACTACAGGATGTTTAACATTCCTAACCGCCTCCGTGGTGTAGTGGTTAGAGCGTCGGCCTGAAGAGTGGAAGATCCTGCATTCGAATCCCTGGCCGCGTCATACCAAAAGACGTTTAAAAGATGGTACTTGTTGTTCCCCTGCTTTGCGCTCAGCATTAAAGGGGTAAAGCGAGGACTGGTCGGCCCGGTAAAGACTGGTGAAATACCCAGACTGGCACAAGCAGTCGTATGCACATACACACATGAATACACTACATACAAGTCGTGATATGAGCACATTCTTGAAAGTGGCTTTAAACCCCAATTAACGTTCCTGCTGCTGAGCGCTCTCAGAGATATTCAACAGTGCAGCCATTTTGTTTATCCATCAGGGAGGTCAATTTACGAAGGGGTACTTATGTGTGTTGATGTACGAAGTTCGTCTTTAATCGGACATTCATTGTCTCGTTCTAGACGTACAACGTGGACATAGGGAGGACAACGCCCACATTCGGCCAGCCGTCGATGGACACCCACTGTCTCCGTGACGACGACGCCTCCGTGGACAGAGCCTTGAAGACCACGTACATCTACACCGCGCCGGAGTGGGTCCAGGACTTGGAGGCCGACGCTGAAGGTAAGCTCGCGACGTGTCCGTCACTCCGTGGACTTCCTGGATCGACAGTATGTCTCCACGACTGCACGATTACTAAACTATTTTTAGCATGATTCCACCCTCAACTCGAGATTTTGTTCACAAATCTCCATATAATATCTGAGTCTGAGCATGAAATCGTACTCAAAACGTTTAGTAACCTCGGGGCCAGCCTGTGGTGCTTTCAGCCTACTTTACTTTTCACACAATACACTAATCTACATTTTCCTACTATAGTCGTTCCCTGAATGGTATATACGCTTTTGTCGTGCGCACATCCGGTTGCTACCACATTTTTGCTTTTCCTACGAAATACAACCTCCAAACTCTGTAGTGAAATGTAGTACTACGTGGTACGGATTCTGTAACACTACGTAGTATACCAGATAGAATACCATATTTATTTCTTTTTCTGTTGGAAGAGACAATTGTGAATAATTTCGATAAAGTTCTATATAGAAATATTACTACAGAAGGCAAGAGTAAAGCTAGATTCATATTGTTATGTGGAATATCATGTGTCACAACATGAATTATACATTCTCGCACATTCTTGTTTGTTTTAACTCGCGAAAAAGAGGAGATAACCCACATTTCCTTTAAGTTAACCGAAGAGTATGGTGGTTTTTAAGAGTATGGTGGTTTTTAAGCATGTTTTATTTAATGGTTGACGCACGAGTACTGACAACGAGCGCGACTACTTTCAGCGGACGTGGATGACAGGGTGACACGTGACCGGCCGCGGAGGAAAGACCGGATTCGACCAGCTGGAGTTCTGTCCACGCTCCGCGAGCAGATGGCCGACACCTACAACAAGCCCGCCTTCATTATGCCCTACCGTCAGTACCCATCTTAAATATTCAAATATCACGAACCTAAACGTATTTACACATCAGAGAGATACCTTAAATGTTCAAATGTTGTTGTTGTTGTTGTAGTTGGGTTAAGTGTTTTTTTCCGGTGGCCTACCGACGTAGCCGATTTCGACAGACCGGACCCACCACGGGTCGCATGTGTGTCAGCTTCCGTCTTGTACGGGTGGCACTGTCAAATGTCACGAACCTGAAAGTATTTACATATCACAGAGAGACCTTAAATATTCAAATATCACGAACCTGAAAGTATTTACACATCACAGAGAAATTTGAAAAAGATATTGATCATGAGTTATTATTTTGGGCACTAGTCCTGTAGCCAAAGCCAAATTCCCAATGCTAAAGGTATTAGACTCAAAACAATATTAATGCGAAAAATGTATGTGTTTGTGCGCAGATAGATAGAGTTTGTGCGCAGATAGATGTATGTGTTTGTGCGCAGATAGATAGAGTGTATTGTTTTTCGACGACATTACAAATGTTTGCATTGTTTTTTCTCCAGATGACGACGATTCTGTGTTGTCCGACTCGGTCCGCTCCATCGCCTCCAGCTGCTCCCTCGCCTCCGACGTCTACGAGCGAACCAAAGACCGGCGCGACTTCTGGGCAAAGTCGGGCAACTCTGCTCTGTGAAATACGTGACAGCTCCACGGTGGGGGAGGGGGGATGGGAGGGGGTGGGGGGGGGATGGGACGACATCATCGGCGGTGGCTTGGCTTCGTACTGCGTGGTCAAACTCGCAAAAATATCCAGATTAGCGATGAAACGTAAACATACACAAATCATGGCAGCTCAATATTGTTATGGAGTTTTGTACTATTTCTACAAATAATGCTTGTTTAATGCCTTTTAGCAAAGACTAGCTGGTGAACAGTTAACCCTTGCACGACTGTACGGACTCAATATCAAACAGAGGTTGTTTCCGGCATGTAGCGGGTATGGGGAGTTGTTGTTTCGATTTCGTGCATTGTAAGCATAACATGTGGAAATGTTTTTATCATAACACCGTACATGTACAGATATGCAAACTTCTGATGGATTGTAACTTTGTAAATTAGCTACATTAACAATAATAATATGCAGACTACATTCTCAAGATTTATACTGAATTTTGGATTGCTTTGTATTTGGTCAAGTCAATCTAGAAGAAAATTATAATAAACAGCATTTTCATGAAGAATGTTAATACAAAGTAACGTGAACATTTCACCAAAATTAGACATGTCAGAAATGTTGGAATGACAACAACAGTGTCAACAGTGGAATGTCTTAAACAGTTCTCTTTACAAATAATTAAAACACTTATGTTAATGTTACTTTTTTTTATATCAGTTTCTGGTATTTGAACTGTTCGCTGGCCAATTTGGATTTAACCTCAATATGACCTTTTTGGTAGACTTTTATATCATATTCATAAAGTGCATATATACATTCACCGAAGGAAGATTTGTTGCAATTTTCAGAGGTTCTTTGTATTTGGGGTTTAGATTGACTGCGTACGTGTATACTAATTTCTGAAAGTATGCACATTTTAGAGTTTCTTTTTAACTCTACAACAATTAAGAATGATTAATTGTTACAATTTAATCATAATTATATCCATGTATTTTATATTTTTATGTGTTTTTGTTTAGCCTATTATTTTATTTAATTGTGTATCAACTCTGTTATTTATCTATATATTCTTACTTGTTCTTATGTATGGAGAGAGTTCTGTCTTACAATATATACATGTACAGCTAGCACTTTGTAGTGTGTGTGTTATTTTGTGTGCGATGTTTTGCTTTCTTGTGCAACAGGTCTTTTCGTGAAGTATACTTAGCCAGTCGCGCTTATGAATGAAATATTCTCGCTGCGATGTCGAGCACCAATTCATTCACATAGCCAGTCATCCGATCGTTTAATTATTCCTCCTCTCACCAGAGAGCCTTGATAAGCGAAATCCGCGATTCTTTACTTTAACATAGGGGAATCCTTGCGGACTAATTTCATCAGTTCATGGATACAAGATCAAATCGGTATGATCCACCAAAGAGATAGCACGATGCTAAAATACCATTGAATCTGTCTCGATCTCGTAATCTTGTTAACTGGTTCCCATTTCCTGACGCCCTACAACGCTTGCACTTGGCTGTTTGTGTCAGCAGGCAGGAGTCCAGTCATGCGACCACACACAAGGACAAGACTAGTCACGTGATCACACATGCGAACACTATTTCACGTGACTGCGAAGTAACAAAACTGGGCTTCCGGGCCCTGCCTACCGAAAAATATGCAAATATAATAGGTTAACTAATTTGTCATTTATCCTAAAACTATAAAAATGAACATCGACATATGTGCTTGTATATTTGCTTTTATACTCTTTTAAGATAAAAGCACCACTGTGATATACCTGTACCTGTCGCACACAGTTGTTGTTCAAGAGCATGGACTGTCCATATGTACCAGTAGAGACTAGAACGATAAATGTCGACACTTGACGATACGACTCAAACTGAATGAATAAATAATGGTATCTATGATCGTTGGGGTTTTATGTTATTTGTATTAGTTGTACAAGTACTGTAGCTTGTTTGCATCAAAATAATTATAATATACACACTGATGCGACTCTTTAAAAAAACCGCAGTGAAATAATGCACATATTTTGGGAAGAAGATATGATGTCACAATCCGTACACAAAACATTAGGAGGACGTTAAATGCAGTCAATCTCATTAAAATCATATCTCAGCCCCCAGCTGAGATCTGATGGATCCCATCATTGCGGAGCATCACAATGCCCTTTGACCTCACCCTGACCAACCTATGCGGTGATAGCCAATCAGTGACCGGTTTACGGAAGAAACTGGTATCTGCCAACCCTAAGTTTCAATCGGATTTCAGATAATTTTGTAATCATTAACTGGTTATTCATCCCATTTTAGTTCTTATATCGTAGTACCCAACTTATTTACATGGAACACTATATTTTTTAGGCGATAGGTCTAGTATTGTTTACATACTAGTACGGAAATTCATTCTGTACGGAAATTGTCCCGTTATACATATTGGTAACTTCTGAATGTGCAAGCTCTTGACACCGACAAATGGTTAAACGGTGTAGAAAGTTTGTAATCTACCCCGATGGTTTGTATAGCCGAAGCTGTGATTGGCTGCGGTCAGAGTTCAGTCGATTGCAAATCGAATAGCAATTTCCTCAGAAACGTTAATGAGCGAGTGTTAAATATATATCTGTTTGAGCGTAAGTTCGCCATAATATAAGGCGTGTTCATCGCTGGGAGGGGTGTTTAATCGGTGCAACCTTCGACACATCTTTCAGCATTTTACCGATCCAACAAAAGTGCTGCCATATCCATCTTCCAATATTGCTACCATCCTTTGCATACAGTGAGAAAGGTTTACGCATGCATGCCTGGTACAACCTAAAAACCACAACAAAGTTGGATGCACGATTTATTTTGTTATTGATTCTGCAATGGCAAATACAAAGATTAAAAAGAGGTTGCATATTTTCTGAAGACACTGAATAGGAAGCTCAGATAGTATAAGAAAAAAGTACAAAAGTTCAACTACTGGTACTATTTAGTAGCATAAATTACATACCATAGGTACTTCTAATTTGATCATTTGAATCATTTTGAATTAAATGTATTTCTGTTGAATTTCCATTTCAAATATGCATTTCTTAATCGATCAAAAACAATAATATATAGTTCAAATTTTGTTTCATTCTCATTTTCCATGCTCTAAAGCTTTCAATAATAATAATAAATATTATAGTGAATATTTTCAGCAATATATCTAAGCATTTTGTACATGTAGAAGAGCACTTCAAAATTACATCGCCACAATCGGCACACGAACAATTCAATAAATTATCTGTTAACACACTTTACTATGTTGTACATATCTACACTCGGCAATGAATAATTTGCATACGAAGACGATTTCTCAAAACTGATAAAAATGTGTACCACTTCATATTTTATACATATCAAAATTACCGTATCACATTTAAACAGTCTGCAGTTATTTTTAATTTATAATTTATTTTCACAAATACAGCATTAAAGATCGATTATTACATCGCAGTATGAAAATATAGCCCAAATATCGGCAAGAAAAATGGATTAGCCATTTGGGATCCTAATATAATATCCTGCCATTAATTTCGCCCATTGCCTCTCCTGCACAAAAAAACATTCAAGCACAATACCTATTTTACGGTTACCGAATAAAAACATGAAATTTTAGCTTTGTATGCAAACTCAATAATGTACCTGCGTGGATCTACAGTAGCAGTGTACATATCGTCTTACGAAGCTCTCACTGCAGCTAAGTTTGGGTGCCAGACTATGTTCGACAAGTGGTGAAATTTTGTACATGCACAGTTGTTATTTGAATCCACAACCTTCCGCTCTCCGGGCCAACGCTCTAGCCACTGCGCCACGGAGGCGGTCGTACATGCACAGTAAGCACTTCCCCTCGAACACATCGACTATGACCTGGGCTGCATTCAGTGTACACTACATTTCATACACTACACTACGCTACATTTTCCTACAATAGTAGTGGTTCACTTAACGGTAGACGCTTTGGTCATATCGCACATACTGTTGCTACCACGCTTTTGCTTTTCCTACAAACACTACACCCTCCCCAAGCACATAGTGAAAAGTAGTACTACGTAATACTGCACGGGCCAGCTGAACGGCATCCGTACCACTACAGTGGTCGAAAAAAAGAAAATAATTAGGGGGTCATTCTCCATAGGCACAATGTTAAAGGTGGTCAAATCTGTCATTTTCAGTGTGTCACACATTGCAGAGTTCAAATAACCCCGAACCCCCTAGTAATTCGAACACTGCACTATGTAGTGATATGTAGTGAAATGTAATGTAGGCTGAATGCAGCCCTGAACTACTCGGGTGGCTGGTTGAGTTTAGTCCACTAGATAGTCGGACCACGAGCCGTTTGGGTGTCAAATAGTGCATGGTCGACCATCGTTAGCACCCAAACTTACCGCATGTACACCGATCTGGGTATCCGCCACGAAACCATAGCACCATTTTTGCCGACAGCTGAATACACTGCAAAGAGAGCACTGTGTTCCTGTTGCTTTGTGATATCGCGGCCGGTGTACATGAATGCACTGAGATGATATAGGAATGGACATTTTACAACTGCTTCACGCATATCTACAAAATATACATGACAAAGTTTCGCATGAACTCGATTTCAAGCTAGAAAATAATATGCAGTGACTTCTACGCATACAATATAAATCGGAAAAGATAAACAAATAACAATGGTTTGATAACTTGAACGGCAATATTTGTAAGTTTTTTAGAAAGCTGGAAGAAAGGAGACGTTGTCTCTTATTAAGCAAACACAGTGTAATCACACGTCAAGTCTAGAAAGAGATTTGTGTAAACGTATTCAATGACTAGGTTGCCCAGTACAGTTAGTTAGATGACAGGAACTTGAAGCATGCCATTAAATTTGTTTTTAATAAATTCTTCTTTAACTGTAACAACAAATATAACAATGTTATTTTATTGGCGGTTATCTAGTGATAATACTAGTAGTTTGAGGGGGGAAAACAACAGAAAAGCAAGATAACAGAAACGCATTGACTATTTATGATCATCGCGTATGGGTGAAATATTCTCGCAGCGAGGTTAAACAACGAATCAATCAATTATTTTATTTGTCGTTTATGGGTCTATTTTCTTCAAAAATGTAGAATTATGTGCTAGTTGACAGGACACCGATCTACAAGTAATTTGTTTTTAATTAATATAGTTCTCTCCACTTTTCTTAAACTAATAAATGGAAACCAATTATTTATTAAATCACCAAAATGAAATAAATTTGATTCTCCTATGCAGCCAAAGTCAGTTTTCAAGACAGGGGTATCTTTTCCTGAAGTTCTTCTAACACAACAAGTCATAGTTGAATACTTTCATACATAATTATAACGAGTCAACACACGAACTGTGCTATGACAGCTTGACGAAAAGATATAAAGCTATGTAAACAAACCCTAACACTACTGTTCAAAGACATTCTACAAGGGCAATAACTCTATTACAAATAATCGGTCGGTGTATTTAGTTTCGTATCCAAGCAACATGGCACTGAGTTTCGAGAACCGTCTGCCAAACTTCAGCCACCAATCAGTCATAGGAGACGAACAACACTTCCTGCCAGAGGAACATATAAAACTAGGAATGACGTAAAACAGAAATAGGAGTTATAGGCTATGACATCTAGCACAGATGGATGTTATTTGCAAAGGAGGTGGAAGACATTGCTTAAGATGTTCTATGTGCACCTCGCTTACAAATATTGCACCCCAGATCACAACACTGACTCATCTCATACCCGTTAAAAATCTCAAATAGTATCACAGACAACATCCAGCAAGTAGGAGAAACATCTCAACACTAATTGGTGAAAAATCTAATCGCATATTCCGATTAAATGAATCCCACTTTTGTATTCAACTCATTAACATCTTTACAGCATAGACTAATTTTCTTGAATCTGATTGGTCGAGAGCATGCACATATACTGAAGTGACAACAGAGCACCCAGTATCAAATATTTCCATTAATTAATCAGGTCTATAATTTAGTGTTGGTATATAATTAATTAGAACACTAGCAATTATTTCGATTAAACTTTGTACAAAATAATGCATATTAAAATGAGCAGCAAATAAATGTGCATGCATGTTCGGAGAGGGAATACATTAGGATTTCATAGTGGGCCAAGCGAAAGTAAAAAGTTTAATTTACGTGTCTGAACAACTCGTACAAACAGCGGCCGCTTAGTGTCCGATGTCAGACAGAAAAAAACGACGAAATCGTTTTGAATTTTCCTTACATTTTCAAACCATGCCCAGCACAATTACAAATGGAGCTCCAAATAACCCCAAACATTGGGGTCAATAGGAAAATGTAAAACTTCAAAATATTCAAATCAAACAAGAATGTTTTGTACTGATCTAATAAATACTTTGCAGATACATATTGATTTAACAACATCGAAGAAATAGACAATCAGGGTCAACATTACCACACGAACAACATTCCCACACGAACAACATACTGACACGAACAACGTTGCAGCAGAAACAACATTCTAACAGTAACAACTTTCCAACATGTACAGCACTTATAACAACATTCAGATCGAATGGTTTCAGAACTATATATATATGGTTACACACAATAAGCTGGTGTATGCATTAATTACTAACAGTAACACTCAAGAAATGAAAAACGTTTCAGAATATTAAACATAAAACAAAAGATCTACTCTGACCATTACAACTAAAAATCATTGGGTTGTCACATAAATCACTCAATCAGCGCTTAAAATGTGCACTAGTCCTGTAGCCCAGGCTAAAATGTGCACTAGTCCTGTAGCCCAGGCTAAAATGTGCACTAGTCCTGTAGTCCAGGCTAAAATTGCAGACTAGTAGAACATTATTAGGCTTATTACTTCGGAGATAAACGGTTCCTATTTCCAATTTTCCTGGAGGTTATCGATGTTAACTAGGTGTAAATTTCAAAAGGTTAATTTTAACCGCAGCTTAATAGAATTCAAACAATGACCCGACAATATTCTGTATTGGGTCAAAATGCAATCAATGTGGTCGTCACACTGAGATGATACCTCTGTAATTGAACTTCTAAATCTTAAATTAACTATCTACACATGATTCCAAACATTGCTGTAAAATGAACCCCTGTAGCATAGCCTGTTAGTATTAACCATTTGCCTGACAGCCCGAGTGTGCATAATTACATACAATAGCCTCCAGCCTGACATTAATGGCCGACATCTTAAAATACAATATTTGGCCTAATCTAGCACCAAGATCTTGGCCTTTGAAATGTCTACATTGGTGCTATGAGTTGTCTTCATACAAGCTGTTGCTATAGTTACAAGCTGTGACCTTCACCTCTGACCCATACACTCGAAACCTAATCATTGTCAGGTAAATATTTTCATTTGTTGAATCATCCCCAATGGTTATTTATATTCCAAAAATACATTGTAATGTATATATGTATGTCTATAGATATCTGATAATCTTAGGAAGAATGGTGCGATATACTATATAGGCATGCTATCACATATTAAACATTATAGGATCATCCTAAATATTACAAACACAGAATACATTTACTCTATATATGTGTTACATACAATTAGTAAAATACAAATATACAATACATGTTGCTTAATTTATCTGAGAATGTTAATTCAGAATAACAATTTCAAATATACATGTTCGTTGGGAACTATTTTGTAATAGATTATACCAAATTTGATAACAAATTATTCTTCAAGCTGCACGTAGTTCCTGTTGTAGGATTCGACTGAAGCAAAAAATGCTTAAATAATAAATTTCAGTTTAATTTTACCGTTAACATGCCATGGTAACTAAGGACTAATTTAATCCTTTGGGCAATGCACACAAACGGCATTACAACACCAGACAATATAACAATGACATTTCAAAGATGGCAGACGAGAGTTATCTCCTCTTCTTCCGAATAACAACTTTACACTCGGACTGCGGTTCCACTTCGTATGCTCCAACTTGGCTACCGGCGGTTCCGAACCACGAATTCGGTACATCTGCATCATCTTCGAGGTACGGATTCAAACTCCTCTGTCTGCTCCTGCAACTCCTCCGCCTGCCCCCGACCCTCTCCTCACCAGAGGTCGCCACTGTGGCGGGTGTCGATAGGGCCTTCGACAGCTGCGGATACTGCGACGATTTTTGCCGGTCTCCACGACAATCGGCACTTTCGATCGCCTTCTCCAAGGAAAGCCGGAAATTTGTGCGCGCAATTTGCAGTTTCTGCCGCGATGTGTGATGATATAGTTCGTTGTTTTCTTTGGTTTTGCGTAGATTGGACGAGACTTTCGATTTGATTCGCAGATGCTTCTGCAGCGCCGCGTGATCGGTCGCAGCGACCTGATTGTTCTCGGACGAGCCGAGTATGCTCACCGCACTGCTGTGTACCATGCCGGCTGTGAGGAGTTTGGGGCCCTCAGCTTGACAGCCAGACATCGCAACCATCTGCCCTGCCGAGCCAGGCGTGACCGACTGTGGCTGGCCGTCTGCCGCCATTCTATTGGAAACTGCCAGGTTCCGCTTCATTGACTCGATGCCCTTGTAGTACCGATACGGGCTTCTGTGCGACGACATTTTGTAAGGACTGACGCTGACACCGATCTTAGACGGACTCGAATACCTCAAACTAGAGCTCCCTTTCGCCGGACTCAAAATCCTGAGGGGACTCTTAAGTGGACTCCTGAAAATCCCCTCCAGGAGCCCCAAATCGTCACAGTCGAGACTGAACAGGTTCTCCTCGAAATTGTCGATGAAATTCTTGTCCCAGTCGTCCAGCAAAGACACGTCCGACTGACCAGACCTTGACCGCGAGAGGTCGTCGATAGCAGAAGGGAGCTTGGACGGGCTCTGCGGCAGATCGTGCAACATGGGCGTGAACGACGACGAAGCCGGCCGCGACGCAAGGGGAGATAAGTAGCCGCTGTCGTACGATGTCTCGCTGTCGAAGCTCTGCCGCTTGGGAGTGTCGCCATGGTGATAGTTGCCGTGGGAGAGTGCCGTGGACGAGGGTTGCAAACTGTCCTCCACACTGTTCGGCACATACAGCATAGTTTCAGCCACACCAGGCTGAAGCAACAAGGAACGAGAATAGAAATATAATAATACTAGTCCAGTCGGCAGTGCATAAAATGTATTCCTGTACTTGCAAGTTGGGGTTGGCTAAATATATCTATTTATAATCGAAATTATCATTGTTGGAACTACGTTAGCAATCATCGATTTAGAAAATGTGATCGATTAATATTTATAGATTTATGTATTCATGATGAAATAAAGCTTTTAAATTTAATGTACTTTTCCTATAATCAATATCGAAGTAGCAGATCCTCCATATATTTGATTTGGAGACACAGATGTGAGAATGCAGCCTGGAGCAGGCAGTCTATAGTTTGGGTGGTTTAGTAGGAGATTGTTCTACAGGTGTGGGAATGCAACCTGGAGCAGGCAGTCTATAGTTTGGGTTTAGTAGGAGATTGTTCTACAGATGTGGGAATGCAGCCTGGAGCAGGCAGTCTATAGTTTGGGTTTAGTAGGAGATTGTTCTACAGGTGTGGGAATGCAACCTAGAGCAGGCAGTCTATAGTTTGGGTTTAGTAGGAGATTGTTCTACAGATGTGGGAATGCAACCTGGAGCAGGCAGTCTATAGTTTGGGTTTAGTAGGAGATTGTTCTACAGATGTGGGAATGCAG
>JAULBO010013352.1:7597-20692 GCA_032355325.1 Clypeosectus delectus | reverse complement strand
TTAAAAAACAGGTTTTGGCACAATTTAAAATACAATTCTTATGATTAAAGAGTACCGAGAATTTGTCGACATCTGATCCATGTAGAAAGTACTCTAAATTATCTGACTGCATCTGGAAATAATATGTGATTGGTCGACCTACTAAAGCACTTGCTAATGTCTATTGTCAGTCTACCTCATAAAATGACCCCCAATTGAACAGATGAGCTCCGAAAACCGCAATAAACTGGTTAATGACTATCCAATATACTTGTCAAAGTGAATGTCGACTGTCTCGACAAACGACCATTGAAATCACGCTGGCGGTATGTGCAGCAATGACGTCACTCCCGTGGCCCATCCCCGTGGCCCACCCCCGTGGCCCACCCCCGTGGCTGGCTGTTTTGGAGGGTCAGCCTGTCGTATAGTTGTCGGTTCAGCGCATGTATATGTACTAGTATGCATTTTGTTCAAGTAACTATAGTACATGATACTAATAATAATAATATGCTAGTAGCAGGCAGATAGCATAATATAATTATTGTATAGTGTAACACCAAACAGGGGCATACTCGAGGCTCGTACTTAATATTATCACAGTCAGTGGATCATTGTGCATTCATATTCACCCTCAACTCCCTGAGGAGTATACTACCCAAGCTACGATGTTTTAGACGTTAGGAAATACTATTAACTAATATATTACGATATTTGGGAGACGAAAAAAATGCACCTTAATTAGTTTAAAACAATGAATATAATGTCAAGCCAGTATCATATATGTACTACGTTCCTTCAGTGAAACTAAGCGAACAATGCAATAATTACTATTTTGGCATACTGTATTCGCCTTCTACGTATTACTAATTTTCTGAGATTATCATTCTAAATTCGTATCATTAACATTAATACTTTCCACGATATAGTATTGTCGTGTTTAATATACATATGTCCAGATACTAATATACTCTGTAATATAATACTTCATGTAATGATTATTGTAATATCCTGCCAGCATGTTGTTCGTGCGTATGATATACTAGTATACTAGTATGAGGTAAAACTGGTCAATAGCTGCGGTATACATTATCGCCTCATCTATACTGCCATGATATTCTACCACCTGGGTGACTAACACATGAAATAGACATCCCCCAAAGCATCAACATATTCAGCTAACCATGCATTTCGCATACTTATATTATGTACCATTGTTTCGTCAGACTTGCTATAGCCCATGTGAATAGGAGAGAGTGTTGTGTACAGCTGTACGGTGGCTTAGGAACAATAACACCTATCATGATTAGTATGGATTCCTATCAGTGTTGGATTCGTAGAAAAATAGTATGTTATCTAATGTTAGAGAGGGAGAGAGAGAGAGAGAGAGGGGGGGGGGAGAAAGAGAGATAGATAGGGGAGGGAGGGAGGAAGGGGGAGAGGGGGAAGGGAAGAGATACATATATATGTAGACAGATACACTGTACATTTATACTGTGTGTAAAATTCGTAAAATGAAATAACTCGGGCATGGCTAATCTAGATCCAGGGTGGTACATGCAGCTCGTACGTTAGTATCTAATTCTAAACTACATGCGTGTCCCCTGCCAATATCGCTTTATTCCTTTGTCACCACCGCCTCATTCATTTCGAACTGCTTTAAAGGAAGTTATTCAGTTGGTCAATTTCAACTACTAGTGGTTACTGGTACACGTCCGTATCCCTACTCATAGAGCCACAAGTCAACGAAGTTTTGAGCTGACGAGTCCTGTATTTCGTAAACACGTCGCCTTGCATAAACGTGTGTCTGTGCATGGTGAGGTATTACACTTCCCAATAGAAGCCGGGATCACTAACCCATCGTATTAAATGAACATAACCTACGTCTGAAACAACTAGAGATCATGCCATTTCTGAAGTATAGGCCCTACTAGTATCCATTTCCATAGACACTACCACATGGCTACGGTGATTATTATCAAACGACCCGTCTTGTTAGGACAACAACACATTCCCGTCACTGTAATTACCTGTACATATGCATCTGCCAATCACGCAGACTGGAGACTCCATTTCCATAATGAACGTAATTTACTCGTCCTTTGTATCGTTGTTTTCAATAAACTATACCATTATAATAGTCCGGTTGACCAGTATTTTTTTTAACAGGGTTGTGCTATGCATATCCGACCTTATAGCGCACGGAACTCATAGTGTATAGTAGCTATGTAGGCGTACACATAATCATGCATGTGTGTACAGTTGTAAGGGTGTCTTTACGTGCAATGTGCTTACTACCAATACATGAAATCCTGCATATAATAGGTAACGTGTCGAATGCGTTATTGTCATAAAATTAATGTATATAAACACAGTGTCTGATGATGGGTATTGCATTGTGCTATGTATTTAAATGCATAAATGTATTTGCATCAAACCAGTTTAATCAGTGTCAGCCATACAATGCAGAATGTGTTTGCGTGATGTTGTCTGATTGCTTGTTTTGTGACTTGCCTACAGGCATGGGCTTTCGTCGTCTTCCAATTGTTCGCTTTAGACTGCTAGACGCCAAAATGAACATAATTGAAGTGCATCTTTTACATTTTTAGTTAGGAATTTTAAATATACATGTACAGTGTATCTATCTAAAGATATGTGTGTCTCCCCCGGTGTCTCCCCCACCCTCTCTCTCTCCCGCTCTCTAACACGCACGCAAACACACATTGCACACACAAGCATACACGCTTATAATATCCAAGCAAAAAAATGCATTTACCGATTTGGTCCCGTGAATGATACACAAACAAATCTAGATAGGTTGTTCAGCACCACCGCAAGTTGGTATTTAAACGACGTACTTAAAATGTAATTACTATATCTAATCAAATAACGCTGTGTTTTACTTACATAAACTCAACAAACAAAGCATCGGATATGTCCAGATGGTAGAACAAACATTATGTACAAAGTAGCAAAGTAGCATGAAGATAGAAAGTATAAGCATACACATATTTCAATGTATTTCGTCTTTTGTTATGGAGTAAAATGTATGATGCATTATACTAATTTAGAAAAATCGTTGAATCAAGAGTTGAAGATTCTGAAACCTGTTACTTGTATAATATTAGTGTACTAGTATTGAAAGGCATCGACATACACACATAATATATGACACTTTCACTTTTACTATTGACGGGGGAAATGGCCAGTTATTGTTTGATTTACTCACAAAGGTAGTGTTGACATTGTTTCTGTTTGGGCGACTGTCTGTCTACCAGCGTTGAATAACAAAACACGGAACTGAACAACCCCTAGGGTATATTTTTGGCACGTCGGAAACGAACGTTGACTGTCCGATGTTACTGACATGCTGTGCATCTGTATGTGTAACACGCTCACGCACACCTATATTCTAATGATTTGAATAATTATAAACACAGTAGCACATAGCCTACATGTATAGCATAATAATTAATATTATAAATCGTGTATATAAATGTAGTAAAACAAAGTAAATCAACACTTGGAACATGGGAAGCGTGACAATTTAACTACATTTTCTCATAATTATTTTTGATAAATTATGTCTCATAACTTTGGTGTATGAAAAATATAATGTATACAATAAGACAAGGTTGTCGTATTGTATTTTCAAACTGCCCACACTAACTAATACGATTACTTCAACCTATACTAGAAATATAGTAAAACATTGTGCCGTGTCTCCCCTTAAATACGATGTAAATGAACAGCTATAATGTTCCTTCATATTATGCATGTGCTATACGTATTGCTTCATGCCGGTTTAGAATGACCCGCGTACGAGATCTACATCATTGTAAATAAATGGTTAAGTATTTAGTCCTATCCTAATTCTAACTTCTAAATTATGGTTTCTTGTATGGGATGGAGTAAGTTATTCTACTTCCACAAAAGGTTATTACCTGTAATATCCATACTAAAATTTCCTGGTATAATGTGTCTCTCGTTTGAGAGATAATAAAGGTATGATAACTCATGAATAATTAAAATGTACTCATAAAGATCGCTTGAGAACAGCCCCGTGTCTAGACAAAGGTAAATCGGATTGATATTTAATGAAACTCGCTTCAACGTGTATGTCACTCTGTTCGTGTGTATCATAATTATATATTTTCGAAACTATATACTAGTATACAATGTATGCAGTGTATGTATGTATGTACATGTATTTGTGTGTGTGTATATGTGTGTGTGTGTGTGTGTGTGTGTGTGTGTGTGCGCATGCGTGTGCTTTTTGGTTTTGCGTATGGGTCTGTGAATTATCGTGTGGATGTGTGGAAGTGCGTGCGCATGTATGCATATATATGTGTGTGTGTGTGTGTGTGTGTGTGTGTGTGTGTGTGTGTGTGTGTGTGTGTGTGTGTGTGTGTGTGTGTGTGTTTAGGTGTGTGTCTGTGTTGTATGACTGTATGAATCAACATATTTAATTAATAGATAGAGAATCTAACCCGAGTGTCTGTTTATATGAACTACAGTACATGCATATCACACGAGGTGATAGAAGTAACACAAATCCGAAGCTTTGCCGAGGATTTTTCTTACTTGTATCTACGAGTTCAAATAGAGCTATTTGTCTCATACAATATTTCCCTTCAGACACATTATATTTATTAACATTCAGCAGTTCAAGTAAAGGGTGGCTGTACTTATGACTCATTGATGTGTTGGTGTAAATTACCTTTTTTTCCCCCTACCTTAACAAAACCACGTCGATTTAGCAAACCAGGTCAAGCAACACGCGACCTTGTCCACCGTTGTCATTATTTGGCGTGACCCAGTCTCATTTGTGTCTAACACTTAGTGGATGTGTCAATCGTGCAAAGATATAACCGTGGAATACAAGATAGTGCCAATATACACAGGTAGATGTTTACAAAGGTCTCGAAGATAAACGCAAGACTGATTTCCGTCATGACGAAAAATTCTAAGCCCACACGTATTGAAATGTGTATTGACTACATTATTATGCCTGTCAGCAAAATAGTTATCGGATATCTAATTAATACGTGTAGGATTAGCATAGAATAATAAGAAGTCAATATTTGAACGGTCGTTCCCTGTTTAGTAAAATTGTAGATTCTAGATGAACTAAACTAAACATTCACACATAATAATACATTTACATAAGTGAATATTTCTATTACTAGTACTTGTTTTCATTTTTTTGTGTCATAACAACAACGTACAATTTAATTTTAAATTAATTTTATTATTTACAAAATCTGATGAAAGTATTTGAAATAAACACAAACGCGCAAATTCAATATGAAATTATTAAAATAACTTGCAATTAGTAACACATTATATGTTTATACTCGTAATTATTCAAGTCCATGTACCATACGTTCTTACATTTAGAACGTGTCAATACAACAGATGCTATTGATAAATACTAGTATTTACACGTCTATGATAACGGTGATGAAAGAGCGCCTAACTTAACACATGGACTCATTACCACCATCTGACTTGGACATGTATGTTAATATCTTGACAAATATGTTAAATGTATCATATCAGTTGGATGTCTTTTATGTGTCATTAACGCAGAATGACCATTTCCCACCATTAGGATAATTATGACACATCAAAGATGCAGAGTAGATGTTCGGGTGTTATAACGTCTGTTAGCTGTTACTTGTCAAGCGGCAATCGAGAGACAAAATACCCTTGGCCTTGAGGTCTAATAGCATTTTATTTAATAGTTCCAAGATGGCAGTTGGCCACCCCGTCGCAAGTGATTTCACCGATCGCACCTTCCGTCAATTCCTTCAGAGTGCTAATTCATTTACCGTCCTCCAGGGCGATTTATCAAACGGGATTAACTGAGTTGGTCAAACAATTAAACATTACGAGACAAAAGAGGCGGCAGTGGTTTGGGGCTAGATGGTGGGGGGAGGGTAATTACGTGACCGGTGCTGCCGGGTTTGGACCAATCGCAGGTCATCTAAACACTGCAGTATTTACCCGGACAATGGCAGGTATTCCAGACATGGCCTTAACTCTACTGTCTCTTTTATAAACGCGATTACGCCGACGGATCGGTTGTCTTGTCTTGTCCCTGTTTTCTTTACGTCTCAGCCATAGGCTATGCGAACGACAGCTTTCCTGGATAAGAACTTACCACGTTTTAGTTTGATTAGTTCCGTCTGTGACTTTAACGAGGAAGGTGTGTTTGCAAACTAATTCGAGCAACACTTACTTTTAACGTGGATACCATTTACTCGAGAATTTCACTCTCCAAACACGTGAGTAGAGTTGACCCATTTATCCACATTTATTATAAATTAAAATGGGGGGAAATATTTTAAATGTGAATGTGCTAAGACTAAGAACGTGGACGTTTATGCAATTAGTAAATTCTAACCCCGTGCTCCTGTATGCTGTGCGAGTATTTGATTGTTTGACTCTGTTTGTGTGTGTGTGTGTGTGTGTGTGTGTGTGTGTGTGTGTGTGTGTGTGTGTGTTTCTGTGTTTCTGTGTGTGTGTGTGTGTATATATGTATGTGCATGTATGTGAGTGTGCAGTCTGTGTGTCTATATGTGTCACAGTGTGTGTGTGTGTGTGTGTGTGTGTATATATGTATTTATGTGTGTGCAGTCTCTGTGTGTGTGTCTGTGTATGTGTCACTGTGTGTATGCATTTATGTGTGTGTGGGGGGGGGGGGGGATTCGCTGCGTACACATACGTTATATTCTTACTGTACTTTAGTAATTTTCAAATAACCTAAACTTCCCACAATCAGCAGTATCGCTTCATACAGCTTCATTGCAATAGTGAATGGTATGGTAATTCAATTTTAGGGATTGAATTTCACCCATGCATTGGCAATGTCTTCCATTCCATACACCCGCCGAATAGGATCATCATTCATGTAACATAATGAAGCTTCCATCGATACTAGAATTATATTTTAAGTGGATTTCAGAGGATGACGTGTTTACCCCCAGTTCTATGTACAGATCGATTGAACAAAAGAAAAATACAAAATCCCCTGTAACGTAAATTACACACCACGGATATATCGGTACAAATGTTGTTAAAAGATACCTAAAATATAAACGCCCTTTTTTCAATGTATCACTCATCTTGGTGCTTGTTCCTTTAACAAAAATAGAGTTCTGTATCATTACTGTATCCTGATAAACTGTCATCAATCAAATGGCATAGTGATACTTTAATCTCATGGCGTCACCTCTACAACACCACATGTCATCACTATAATGGCGAGCGAGTTATCTGAAAAAAATCGGGTAACTCTGTCCCATGTCAACCGAAATCGCATTGTACTCCTCGGTGGTGTTTGCCTAACCTTGAGCACATAAAAAAAAGCCTTCAATTCACTTCAAAGAACGGGTCTTAGGTCAAAGAGTCACACTTTTATTCCACTTCGTCGGATACAGCATCCTTAGTGTTGTACAGTACCGGGCACTTATCTAGTTGAAGAACATTCGTGCATTGAGAACGATGAGCTAAGATGGGCTCTCGACTCGGGGCGAATTAATTTCGATTCGAGGATATTGCATAAGTTATGTGATGGCTATCAGATTCAGACTACGACTTTCACAATTACCAGACATCGCCCACAGAGTGTCACAAAAATGTACCATACTTCAATTTACCAGGTAGAGGCGGGGTACCAAAGGTGGAGAGGTACCCACAGATGGGCAAGCGTGACGACGTTGAGTGTTCAGACACTCCACGTTGCCCTTGTCGTGTAGTTAACACTCTATACGCGTATTCCCATCCCTTTGAAATAATTTAATGGATTTTCTCGATTGCAAACAAGCATCGAATTTTCGGGTAGAGATTTCGCCTCGAGCGCATAATTATTATCTGATAACAAGAGTATGAAGTATAACATAGCATAGCAATTGTTGCGTTCCACGTCTTAGTCCGTGCTTGTTGAGTTTCATTCCGAACATGTTTACTTTAATAAATGTAGAATCCCTCTTTGAGAATTGGATAGCGAGGTAGTGCACTTGTGTTTTGTGTTAATGGATTGGCACTGTGAAGCTTTGCCAGCTTAACACATACAAAAAACATTCCCACTGTCGTTTATTGCAACATGTAACATAACACCGTTTAACTATAACATCTAAGTGGTTCTGGGATTTGGGCATATATCGTGTTTGCTATATATATGCATGGCATGTTCAAGAATAGTAGATCATTTAACGACAATGCCTACTTTTTAACGACAATGTTATGCTGATCCAATCGAATGCGGTCTGCTTCTAAGCTGTATATGTACACCATTAGAAGCTTTCGAAACAGCTCTCTTTGAAATACGAATTCTCCTGGGATTAACGGCTTAGACCCTCTCTGTTAGTGTTTGCACATGGCAGATTTATGTGAATAATCAAGTTTTGCTCCCAACACCTTACCTATCTAGAGTCGCAGTACTGGACATCCCGGGACAGACAACTATCCTGTTTAAATCGCATTACCTCTCAATGTCACGTCAATGGTAATAACGTTGTAGATAGCGCGTTATAATCTAGCTATTGTCTTGAGCCTATGCAGTATGCGTTTGAATTTGCTTTGGATATAAACGGTTAAAGCTTTTGAAGTAAGACAAGCATTATCATTGGTGACTAGATATATTTGATGTGGACAATCTTTATATTGGGATAATGTGTCAGTTGGATTTTCGCGCGTTCTTTACTGTAAATACCCGGATGTTCACGAATACACTATGGAGACAGGTGACCGATATTCCATACAAACAGAAGGTTACAAATTATGTGTTCCTATCAACATGTATATATGCACACAAACACTCACGCACAAATACACACATATGTCATTATACAAAATAAAATACACATAGGTCATTCTAAAAGATGTATGAGGGTAATAAATACAAATATTGCACAGTAAAATTTAATATACCGGTACTAGTATTCGTTGAATAGCTGATTAATAGTATGGTTTCAATTCTATAATTACCAAGAACGCATTTGTGTATAGCATTAAACAACATGTTTTGTCACATTCAAGTTAAAACATAATGTTTGTTCATGCCATTTCGACCAGAACACGGCCTTACTCGTCTAATTACTAGGGAGTGGCCGACAACTGTTTATTAAAATGACATCAAGTCTCATCACACGGGAGCTACTCAGTTTGTGAGTGCAGAACAACACGTGTTACAACGACCACTCACAGGCTGCCATATATAAGCTTTCAGCGCATGGGCGGAACGTCCGTCCGGAACAATATAATAGCTCCGCTCACCCTTATAACTCCAAATGATGTTGCATTGTCTACTTCCTCGGACTTTAATGTTCGCATGCCATACCGGTGTCAGGATAAACCGCCGCAGCAAGGTTTCCATTCATTTCATTTCAATAATTAGTCCGAATTTAATTTGCATGCAATATGTTCCTTTATTGGTATTAGTCTGTTATGTGCATCTGCATATACCGTGACAGCCTATTCTAATTTTGTTCCCGTATTTATTTTTAGATGAGCTGATGTTTTTGACATAACGAAGAGGACATATACTGGACATGGGGATATCGGCTGTACTGGTGTTGGCATTCGTGCTGTTCGCCATGGATTCAACAAGCGCGCAGAATATAACATTCACCATCGTGGAAGAACGGGCGACTCCGGTGGCAGTCGGAAACATTGGGACAGCTTCTAATCTCCGACAACAGGTCGGGGAGCAGGAGTTCACAGCCCTGAGGTACAGCATTGTGTCCCAGGACGGAGTGGATGCTTCTTTTACTGTTGACGAAACATCGGGAGAACTTTTCACATCAAGAGTAATCGACCGGGAGAGTCTTTGTGAGCGTGTCCCAGTGTGTTTGGTGTCTCTGGATATAGCTGTGCAGTCGTCCAGAAGCGCGTTCTTCAGGAAGATCTCCATCTTCGTGAAAGTTCTCGACGTTAATGACAACCCGCCAACATTTATTAATTCACATTTCCGACACGACATCAACGAAGGTGAACAGATTGGCTATATATTTCCTCTCCCGCTTGCAGAAGACAGGGATTCAGATGACAAGAATACTGTGCAGTACTATCAACTGACGCCAAGTTCTTTGGCTTTCTCTGTGGAACCTGTGCGAACAGACGGGAAGATTTCCGGCTTATCTATGTCTCTCATTTCGAAAATCGACAGAGAGTCGCAAGATACATACTCATTCACCCTTACAGCTCACGACAGCGGGGTTCCGACAAGGACTGGTACTCTTTCCATAATCATTAACGTGAAAGACGAAAATGACAATGCGCCTATATTCCTTCGTCCTGAATACGAAGCTACTCTTCCAGAAAATGCCATCATTCACTCTAGTGTTGTTCAGGTATCTGCCTCAGACAACGACATAGGAAACAACGCAAACGTGTCCTATAGTTTACCAACCCCAACACAAGGAACTGTTTCGAGGCATTTTACAATCGATGCGGTAACCGGACTAATAACCGTGAAATCGTCATTCCGTGGTATGGGAGGCAAGACTTTCGATTTTGAAGTTAATGGGGTCGATAATGGCAATCCCCAGCTGTTTACTAAAACTAGGATAATTGTGTCCATCACAAATAATGTTAATGACAAACCCATCATTGATGTCAAGCTATTGTTTGCCGCCGACGGAGCTGCAGCGGTACCAGAGTCGTCGACGATTGGTAGAACGGCAGTGTTGATATCGGCCACGGACACAGACACGGGGCGGAATGGATTAGTTGCATGTCAAATCAGCGGTCAATATTTTCAGCTTCAGAAGCTGGATTCTACTGAATACAGAGTGATTGTCGCACGGTCATTGGACAGGGAAGTGATGCACGTGCATAATATTACGGTCACGTGCGTTGACCAAGGCACGCCCCCACTGTCTTCGTCCGAAGAGTTCAGCATTCGTGTCACGGACGATAACGATAACTCTCCCGAGTTTACCCAGCAGAAGTATTTCAAAACAGTTGATGAAAATAACGCATTTCCGGTTTCGTTAGGTGACGTGAAAGCCACGGATAAGGATTCCGGTGAAAATGGTCAGATAGTTTACGCGATCGATGAAAAGGTATCTCGGAAATTTGCTATCAATCCGTCAACTGGCGAAATTTCAGCTATTATGACCTTTGACAGAGAGGTAGAACCAAAATACACCTTTCAAGTGTTCGCAACCGACAAGGGGACTATTCCTCAAACTTCTTCTGCAACGGTGATTGTGAATATCAGAGATAAGAATGATCAAAGTCCAGTGTTCAAGAATACTTCTTACGTATTCGCAATCCGGGAGAACGTCGCCATCGGAACGTCGGTTGGCAGCGTAATGGCGGTCGACGCTGATTTGGGGAAAGGAGGGGAAGTTCAGTATACCTTGCGGGGTTCTCCAATCAACGGCGTCGTTCCTTTCAGCGTCAGCGCCGACGGCGAACTCATAACAGTGTCCGAAATCGACCGCGAAAGGATGGAATCATACAGTTTCGATATCTTGGCATCAGATCTCGGCACCCCGCCCCAGATTACGTCAGTTCCGGTCAAAGTCCGTATCCTCGACGACAACGACAACTATCCAGAGATCAACTTCCCAGTTCCGAACAACGACTCGATTTCCATCCCTCACAACATGGAACCTGGTACTGAAATTGCCATCGTGCAAGCGTACGATCTGGACGCCGGTTTGAATAGCTGGCTGACGTACTCGATCGTCACCGCCAACCAAAGCGGTTTGTTTCAAATTAACTCCAATCGGGGAGTCATTGCCTTGGGTCGAGCGATCACTGACCTCGACATCAAGAAATACAACATCAACATCAGCGTGCACGACGAAGGCACTCCGCAGAGGGCGACATATACAGTGCTGAGGGTGGAAATCTTCCACGACGAGGCCCAGTCGCTGAAATCTAGTGACACCAATATGAAGATCGTCATTATACTGGTGTGCATAACCGCTGTGTTGGCGATCGCAGTGCTAACGACATTACTAGCGATTCGATATATCGACAACAGCAAGAAATATAAGGAGAGTTCTTTCAATGACAGAGAAAGTTCATATTTATCTCCCAAACTGACTTCCAAAGGAAGAAGTGTTGAATACAATGAACTAAAACCAGGAATCATTCTGGTGACTGATGGTAATAAACTTATCAAAAAGTCTGTGACATTTCAAAATGAATCTAAGGGCAAATCTAGAGGCGTGTTTGCCACGGAAGAGTCTAAGTACAATCAGTTGAGACATTCTTGTGACGGGAATACTTTAGTTCAAGTGCCTCCACCTGTGTTTCCAAATAAGGTAAGTTCATGCTTGGTACGGTATATCAGATACCACAACGTGTACAGTATTATATTTGTATTCGGTTTACAACGATATCAAATCAATATAGTTTACTACCTATATGCATCGTAAATATGTTCGAAAATTTATTTGACAATTTATCTCTACCAGACTGTATGGAATTTGAAGACTGCGGATCTGACAATGAACTGATATATACCCTTACTTGGTAGAATAAATAAGCTAGTGGAGGGCATGCGCCTTAAAACATGGACAAAGTGCATATGCATAATAGCAACACATATATAGTAATTCATGGAACCTGTAGTTTATACTTCTCTTGCAAATTTCACAAATTTTATATAACAATTTCATATCGTATTATGTTGTACTGTAACCATGCCATGTCCATGCTACTCTTCGTGGAGGAAATAAAAGTTATCTATCTATGTCCATAATAATGAATCATACTAACTTATGTATAATTATACTATTTTTTAAAAAAGAAGTATTATTCTACATGTACAATGTTTCAGTTTAGACAGTCGTCGTCTTCATCAACGGCACTCGGTGATGAAGTAAGCGTTGTGGACATCCTACATCAGCATAAAGCCTTGGTCCAATCGCTGAGGTTGACGAACAAGCCGACTAATAATGTAAGTAATATACCCATCTTGTAAATATACACCCCCACGATAATTAAATTATCACGATACTCACTGTGTAGTGTCTATACAAAATTCACAGCAGATTCCCACTAACTGTATTTTTTTTCCCCTGACATGTCATTGTTAATTCGTCCCCACTCGCTCCTACAATGGGGTAATGTATGCAGCTGTAAAGTAGTATG
>JAULBO010013241.1:0-12376 GCA_032355325.1 Clypeosectus delectus | reverse complement strand
CATACACTGCATACAAGCCGTGATATGAGCACGTTCTTGAAAGCGGCTTTAAACCCCAATTACCAACCAACCAACATCACTTTTAACATCGTGTGCTTTTTATTCACGCTGAACTACTAGTATATTATAATGTAAATTGGATCTGGGGGATACTTATATAAAGGGGTTTGCATATTATACTAGTACATGACATATGGATAATTAATTCGTTTTTTTTTAAAAACATTTGTTTTATTATTATTGTATTGCAGATTAGAAATCAAAATTAACGTTGTTAACGTCTTGCATAAAGAGAGTTTAATGAGAGCATAGTTGCCTCTAAGAAGAAGTACAGAGTACGCATCGGCATATCCCATGCATGATATAAAAATAAGCTTTACAGCTTGATTACCAATCCTCATTCAATTTATTTGAATAAAATATGTTTAAACCATATCCCATGAGAGTAAGCACACCGACCTCCAAACTCGATCTCAACGTTACAAGACGCGCATCAATATTCATGCAGACAGATCTATAGATAGACAGACAGAGAGAACATTATTTTAAACATCTCACTCATAGGTATGTATAACACTATACATAATACAATTCATAATAAAAGCATACCTATAACCAATCGCTCAGTGTTTATGAGAGACATAAAACACGGCAGTATGAAATATATCATAAATTGCATAAAATATATTGCAAATTTGGGAGAACACAATAAAAAAGCAGTCTTAAAATATATACAAATATACATAAAAGTTGACACACACACTATTTACTATATAATTATAATACATCGCGACGTTTGATTACACTAGTATATTGCAGGCTTTGGCAGTAAACTATTAAACATTAAAGGTAGACAGTTTGTAGTTTTTAAAAATAGTTGAACGGATATCACAGTATAAAGGAAATTCTAACAGTAGGCCCTACATGGATTTCATCTTCTACAGTGTCCCGGCAATTAAAATACAATCTTTCATGAAAGAGGATATTATATTCATGGCCACCCCACATCTAAATTTGGCAAACGCACTCCTATGTACGGAGATACAATTCTTCTTCATATTCTTCCTAATTGTATTCTTTGTAGAGGTGTACTGTAGTTTATTTCTCCTGTTCGCAGTTCGTGATTGTTCAGACATGTCATAAGCTGATTCTTCCATTCATTGAAGGCAGATACTTTAACAAAGGGACGTGCTTCAATTATACGAGCGTCATTAAAATGTTCTAGGTACATTTACATCTTCTTTATTATTTTTTAAACTCCTGCATTATATTCGTCTCCTCCACTTGTGTAATCATGTGGTCGCTTACCACCGGCAGCGTGTTGCATTCTCTAGTGTAGGGTTTAAGTATCCGAGTAACTAGGTTACCAAAATTAATCAATTAGTATCGGTAACGGTTAGGAATATTAATATATTGTTTACACCCCCCCCCCACCTTTCCCTCCCCCCTGGCCCCAAGCAAATTACACGTATATTGTAAGCTTACGTTGTTGGGGAGTTCCGTTGATTTAACTTCCAACAAATTTGAGATCATCTAGGCAAAATGGGTCTGTCTGGTATGAACATGTCCTGGACTATGTCGCTATGCTTAGGGTTAATATGAATTTGATAATTTCTTTCCTGTTACGCTTTCCTTAGGAGCTCGTACGAGTCTCATAGAATCGTTTAAACTTTTCCCACAGTGCGTATACACCACTACACGAATTCCAAGCGTATAGATAGATATGCACACATCCGTGTGTCATGCCTCTTCCTGTGCAAGTCATACAGTCAGTCGGTCAACTGTTCCCTGTTCGATTCCCATTCATGAATGAACACGAATGTATATACATGTCACGATGTGTGCTATATACAGTAGTACCTGTTCTACTAGTCTGTGTACAGACCCTGTTCTCAACCAAATACTAGTACAGTACCCTATTCCAAATATCTCCCATGAACAAAAGCAAGTCTAGATTTTCTGGGGAACAGGAAGATTTTCAGAGGCTCCTTTCACTTTCATATAAATATTATACCCATCAGTAGAATTTATTAAAAATAATTTACTTTCATCCTCTGAGACTATTGATAGTTCTACTTTCACCGTATTGGCATCGACCTCGATGCACACAACACGGATCTTCAGTCAAGCCTTGTCGAAGTTTTTTTAATTTTATTTAATGGCCGTGACCTTAGCATAAGCGTTTGCGCGATCGAGCTGTAGCGTCTGTGGGTTGTATTTACTAGTACCATCTAAATGACATGGATCCGCGATCCGCTGCACGATGGAAATTAGAAAGTTAGAAAATTATTTGCAATGAAAAAGATCTAAACCCAGGTCGAACAGACTAAAGTTAACGTGTGTGTGTGTGTGTGTGTGTGTGTGTGTGTGTGTGTGTGTGTGTGTGTGTGGTGTAGCGTGTGTGTGTGTGTGGTGTAGCTACTAGTGTGTGTTGTGTATGTGTATGTGTGGTGTGTATGTGTGTGTGCTGATTTAAAAAGTGTTCGGAAAAGAGTATCGCAATGGTCACACCTCAGTTACTAGACTAGTATATAGGGTTATAGCACAAGTTAATTACCAACTTTATTCATCTATATTATATTAATGTGTACATACTGTCATACAACATATAATTATTTCATTTGTATTTATTAGGGAGTGGATCCAGTAAGCGTTCAGCTTTTATCCTATCCCATGACATTTTGGTCAATAAAATATGTTTAAACAATAAACCATAATATATCACAGTGAAATCCATCCGAATGGGCGGCAAGCATTAAGCAAGGCATGTTCATTAGAACTAACCGTGCTATCGTTGATTTAGTCATTATTGATGATCCGGGCCTCGGATCCGGGGAAATCATCGCCACTAATCAGGAGACGTCCAGGCTGGTGGCAAACGACATCGGGTCAAACCCGGAAGTGGTGTAAATATTCACTATCCTTAATTGAACTTAGTAAATCATTAGCTAAAAATAAAATAAAATAACATAAAAATAGATCCGCCCAGATTACGATCGTTGCATAGCGCCCATGTAGACAACTTCCGGTCTCGACACGATGTCACACATCCTGGCGTGTTCCTCCTCCTTTGTCCTGGGATGCAAGTAAACCGTGATCTTCGTTGATAAAATATGGGCTTATAGATAGGCACGTATTAGGATACCAGATATCCCAGGATTCGCTGGTTGTATGTGCAGAGGTAACACAACTAGAAAGATAACGCGATTGCCTTTATAGCGCTCGCTACTATACACAACTACATAAGATATGCTATAGATTGAGTGCTTAGTATTGCGATACGTAAGATATCATTGAAAGGTCATGTAAACATCGGCGCACTAGTCCTGATAATAACAGCATATCTTCGATTAAACACTATGTTTTCCCATATCTCTTGATTTAACACCGACTCCGTCGGTAAATTAAACATCAACACATTTCATAATGACGAGTCTCGCAGTATCTGAAACCCAGTAGAAAACTGAAAAAAACAGTAAGTCAACTGTGAGAATGGCGTCCTCTGAATACGTGCTAATTATTACACTAGTAAGTGCATTTTCTTTATCGAGGAAACACGTTTTAATATCCGCCTCTTAAATTATCACGTCCCTGAGGTTGTACCCGTGAGGCGTAAAAGGACGACTGTACATTGCAGGTATTCTTAGTATGTAAACACGCTGCAATTGGCCACAGTTCCCTGAACTGTTGTATCCACATACAGCGTATCACGTACAGCGTAGATTCATGTTAGACATGCACTCAACACTCCGCGTTAAAACCCGCGACACACTACAGGCGGGCTGAGCCACGCTGTGTTCAGTTGTGTACTGTATATATTTGGGACCTATTATACGTATGTGTCCACGCTACTGTAATAATTCTCCTCAGTGGCGTGTGGGTGTAATTACAGTATACTATATATCCCTTGACGTGTACATAGACGCGTCACGCTTCAGAAGCTGCGAGGGGTAGCGTAATGCGAACTGTATTCATGGAGTTGTGTTTATTGGGCAGGGTCATATATTAACGAGAGAGAGAAAAAAACACTGAAAGAAGCAAATGTCTCAAATACTAGTAGTATGCCCCTCTTCACTGCCCCCCCCCCCCCCCCCCACCCAAAGCAATATAAATAGGGGACAATGTGGAGATGGCGATACTCGTCATTCTTTCCATCAAGCTGTCTGTTCACATTTAATTTCTGATATTTTCAACACTACTAGTATTCACGGCATTATAATACGCGGATACCTGCTGGTCTAGTGGATCTTCTCGTTGATATTCATAGTTTCTTTGTCTGGTATAGGCTACACATATAGATCTCTCTCTCTCTCTCTCTCTCTCTATATATATATATATATATAATATGTTAGTTCTATTTCAATCTTGTTCCATAACGTTCTAGATCACCGCAGTCTTCTTCGAGTTCCACGTCGTGTATGGGTGAAATAACCCATGCAGTATATTATAACGTCAAGCAACAATCCACTTGTATACGCGCTCATCGAATTTCATTACGCCGATTCGACGTTTAAGCTATATACATCTGTACATGCAGCTTGCCTAGGCCACGTGACCTAACTCGACATCCACGTACAGTCCCTTGCCATCAAAATCCAGAATTTCTGGCAAAGATTAAGTCAGTTTAGATGAAATCATTGTTGTCGATGCGGATAGTTCAATCAGATTCGCTCTAAAACTGGAAGCTCCGCATACGTTGTCACTCACAACAACAATGATCAATACACTCGTAGGTGTGAACAACACATGTTTTGATTGGGTTGGTTTCAAATTAGAAATACGGGGAGAAGTCACTCTGACGCCAGGGTTCAAATCTGCCAGCCAGATTGTACATGTGTACTTATGCTGGGTAGGGTATTAACGGAGTAAGCGTCACGCATGCCCTTCCATTGGGGAGATGCTACATACATGTAGTCGACCTTCACTGTGGGATTAATTGAAATCTCTGATATTATATATAATATCTTGTCACTGCCAGCAGGAAGAAAGCACGTCCACCGATCCTGTCCTATCTTTTTCGTTTTATTTCCATCCGTCATTAAACGACGAAGAAATTACTACGCTACAATGCTGAGCTCTCTGAACTGATAAAGACATAGACACGCTCCGGTGAATTGAATATCAATGCCTTTAACATGGCGGGTTGATTAGCAACGGGAGTCGTCAATATAATAATGCATAATGGTCAGCGCCGTGCGTCCATTTGGACACAATAATTATTTAGTGAATAGACGTCCTTACTGGGATCGACTGCATCGTTAATACCGAGCTCTATAACATCTCGTAACAGTGCACACTGATTACAATCTGTAGTTTATTGAACGAGGGCATGTGTAGCCAGGTACAGAGTGGAGCTAGGGCGATCGTTTTCCTGGAACTGTCTGCCGACTTATTGATTGATTTTAACATCTTCGTTGCCTTTACTATTCCGGGGGGTAATGTTGTGTTACGTTCTGCTAAATTCACAAGTCCTTATATATGCCATTTGACGAGATTGTAGACCATATTGAGATCGTGGAACCTTTTGGCTTTTAGTCTTGATATACTATTCATTGATATGCATTAGTTTATTATTACAGACCATTGTCGGCTTTGCAGATAGATCTTGGAATATAGGCTGATTTGAGAATGTAATAGTGTTTATTTAGTTCATACTCGGGCGCAGTGGCATGCTCTATCATATATATGATCAGGGCTCCGTTTCACGAAAGGTTGTAAATGTATACTATATCTGATCAGGGTAGGCTATACCACATGGCTTCACTATCGCAGGAATTGACGTATTGTTTGATTTACGTCGGACATAAATATACACCCCTTTCGTGAAACGCAGCCCAGCCAGAAGCCCGTGCACTTCGTACATATGAATATCCGAACATTTTGACGATATTGTATTGTGTTCTGTTTTCAGATAAGAGCAGAGACGATATCGACGGAAGTGGTGACGCTGAGAGAGGCGTCAAGAGAAAGCTTCTCCTGGACAATGATTCCGACAAAGTGCCTTCCAAACGGTTGTCCCCATTCCTCAACACTCCCAAGCAGAGGAAGGACGAGAGGAAGAAAGTGCTTCGGATATCGGTGCAAAAACTCCGCCAAATGGACGACCCCGAGCATTTCTTGCGACGGTCCGTGCTGATTAACAATACCGTGAAGAAGATGCAGTCCGAGATTCGCGAAGAGAAACGATCAACGTCTGTGACAAAGGGTTATCCTTTGTATAAGAGGAAAAATGCATTTGATTACGAATGTTTGAACAATGGGTACTTGTCTTCTCCGCAGTGTTTCGACGAGACCTTACCAGTGGCAGACGACAGCATTTGCGATGACGTCACAGACGTTCTCGTGCAGAGTTTGGAAACGGGGAATTTCTCGTCTTCTGACACTCCTCCGCTCGACAGTTTCATAACGGACACGCAGCGGGAAAAACAGATGTATTCCGACATGGACATGGTGTTCAATAACCTCATCCGGTCATTGGGAGAAACGTAGCGATATGCACAGCGATCTCGCGAGACGGTGCGTGATCGAACTTTTACACGTTCTGTATGACGTCGTGATTCATCTGCATCCGGGTGGCAAACTGCTAGTACTGCGAAATGCAACGAGTGGAAGGTAGAACATGATTGATTGATTGATTGAATGAGTGTGCTGTCGTCTCCAGTCCATACCACCTACCATACGAACGCTAAACAAACGTACGTCCGAATATCATCTCGTCTGCTGCTGGTGTCAAACATCCCACAACAAACTTCACAGCAGTGGGAGCGGAAACTACTTGTGCAAACGCTTATGAATCATTTTCACACTGCATGGAATGACAAAATGGATACAAAGGAGTAAGAAATAACACGTGTAAATATACATACCGTTATGACATATTATATATACTATTTTATTGACGTCTTATTTAAATTTATAATATTTATATGTATTGAATGAGAGCTCTGTCAACTCACAAATGTGCTTTTGGAGGGAATAGTATATTAGCATTCCGATATTTGATAATATTCGATATCGTTAATGAACATAGTATACGAATATGATATGTAATAGAAGGCAGTATCATCACAGGTTGGGCTGACGCCCCAAGAATAAAATTCCTACGATAAAAAGTTGGCACAGTGAAACGTAATCAATATAAACGTAAAATACAGCTAGCTGTTCTTGCCTGATATGTTGCAAATACTGTAGTTCTATATCTGCTAACTTATTGTTTATATTATATATTCATTACGGAATGAATAACATTCCATGCTTTATTTAGTCAAGAACGTATTATGTCCGTGGCAGTGTTGAAACAAGGGGTACATTGCATTTTGTGCAAATGGTTTCAAAACATAACAGATACATGAGATCACTTTTCTTTACTTGAACTATGCATGAATACAAATGTATAAATGGTTTTCGAGAGGACGTAGTTTTCAACGTCATGCGACCAATGGCAAAGGTAGCATAACGCGAGGTCGCCATACCTTCGTGTTTGCGAGCGATTGTCTCCGAACAGAACCAAAGACATACCAGCGTTAGGTATGTGGATCGTGTTTACACGAGCAGGTTTGAGATTTGAACAGTAGAGGGCATAGCGGTACACTTGGACGTTCTCCTTGTCTGACACACAATATGGAAACATGGCCGCCGCGTGGTTGACCAAGTTATCCCGTATCTGAAGATCGTTCTGTGATGCGCATAGCCATAGACCGACAGGATATGTGGTTGTAGGCTTAAGAAATTAAAAACAGTTTCCCGTTTAACAAGCCAATTCATCGAATTGTATTACTAGTAGTTGCTGCATCTGTTACGTTATACGTACTAGTATTCATAATTATATCTGGATGTCTTCAGAGCCTGCTGACATCATTTAAATTATAGATCGCCTCTAACTCTACCGTTGTTACATGCTTGTTGGATTTGTGTTACTTTTTGACAACTTCCTCAGCATGCTCGTGAACAATTAAATATATTTTACCTTTAGGTGCAACAAGTTTTAATAACCTAGTTTATGGGTTTAACTTCAAACAGCAGCCCATTCTAGTAAGGTGTCGCAATATTATGCGAACAGTTGTTAACTTACATTACCATGGTTTGTTTAACTACTTCAATTGCCACCTTATATCATGATTTGAAAATGTTTGTTGTAAACCCAACGTACAGCAATTGTATTTCCGGTAGCCAAGCATGTATAGCAGTCAAGCTACTAATAATAGTATATTGAAGCAATAATGATGCAAATTTTAGCTTTTTGAAATAAAATGGCGAACATGTCTGCCTCATGGTAAATTGTCCCAACCATGTGAATGACGTAGAGCAATATTACTGCCGTTTCAAATACACTCCAACCCACAATTTACAATAATGTATTCAGGAATACTTAAATCATACTAACTGCAGGATAAAACAACACATATACTAGTACATACGATTGTACAGTAACACATATGCCTGTATGCCTGTGCTATCGTATTGTTCTATGTCCATTACTTTGACCATTTAAGTGAGACTTGTTAAACGATGTAGAAGAACATATCGCGGACAGAATAAAACTTCTGTTATTGTATTTGTATTTGTATATGCAGGTTATTTAAAACACTGATGCATAGAGCGTCAATATAGGTTATTTATTGCAATAATATATACTATGCTGAACAAAATAAAACTAAACTGTTGAAATCGTTTCTCTCTAAATGCTTAGACATAGTGTGGTAGAAAATGAAGTTATTTTTGTGTGTGTGTGTGTGTGTGTGTGTGTGCATATTTAATAGAGGTAATATCGTAAGTTCAGTTCGTTGATTTGGTTGCTTGCATCTCACCGTAAAACAGGTGAGATGATGAAACATAATTATGTCAGTGACCATTAAATATTTATATTACAACATCTTGTACATAATCTGATTAATGCACTGTATGCTGAGTCAATGCTGACTGCTTGGAGAACTGCAAAGTTTTGCTAATATTGAGTCCTTCCAGTACACTCATACTTTAAAAGTGTTGCATGTAGGGCCTATGTGCAAATGTGTATTAAATATGATTGTTTCATGCCCAGCAACAATAGCACGCCCAACTGAAAACGATATCAACAGTTTCCCCACCTCTTTCAAGCGTTAAGCGAAAGAAACAACTTATTTTCTAGTCGTGTTAATGCATATACTGATTGATGCGATTGTGCTCCCGTGTTTTGTTCTTTTACATCGTTTGCGCAGGACAGACTTCGCGACAATAGGGCAATATCGTTTGGCCAGAGTACAAGCAACATGCGGCTATTGTACAGGGCGGCAGGTGCCTGTTTCAATAGAAACGCGACAGATGGGGACGAGATAAAAACAACCCAAGCCCCGTTCAAACTATTGAATCGTTCAGCTGTAATGAATAGCACCACCCACCCCCCTCCCCAACCCCGAGTCACTGTTTGTTTCCAAGCTGTTTCCGAGTAAACAATACACCCCCCCCCTTCTCTCCCCCACCCCACGCCCAAACCCCTCCCCCTCCCCGGACGTATGTTTTGGAAAACGGCTCGTCACATTACTAGTATGTCAATTTACCAACTTACACAGCGTCTTAATATTATGTCCCCAACCTATTTCCCCAATTCCGAATCCATAAATCTGACTTTTATATATACAGTATATTGATAGATTTGCTCTATTGACGCGTGGTGGAAATTGGATCGTGGTGGTATTCATCCTGCCGGGGGTTTTATTGTCCTTCCGAAATCCTGTTGCGCTCTCCGAAGCAGCGATCTGACTACTGATCATTAGAAGCCGTGTTTGTAAGATCAATACGCGATGTATTAAACGCTTTCGAGTCAGTTGATGCCTGTGCGTATTCACCAGAAGGATCCGGGAGTTGAGGAGGCCTGTCTTGTCAATGAGCTCTCTCTCTCTCTCTCTGAATGGAACCTGATGGACACCGTGCATATTAGACACAGCTTCTTAGGCTTAAAGCTAGATACGTTTAGAGTGGCGGCAAGATCGCTCATTTTGGTCGGCTAGTTCCGGCTTTGAGTAAAACGTTGGGACACTAGTTTAATATACTTAGGCAGTGGAGTGCAAGCTCTCACGTTAATTTAGAAAGCAGCCATACATTATATAGTTATATCAGGAATTCGCTTTGAATGTACCATAACGTTTTAAACCTTAATGAAATGGGGTGGCGACTGGTCCAATGGGAATCCGCCGTCCAAATGTATATTGCCAACGCTCAATCATTCTCAAATTCCGTTCAATCACAAGGAATAGAACTTTTTAGTTTTAAAAAAAAGAGAAATTCTTTAAAGTATTTACTGCATGCACCGCATTCCACATCCATTCGACTTAGTACCGTTAGCCCCTTAAACCGCCCCCTGAAATAGATGGTCATTTCATTGTAATCATATTGACGTTGAAGCGCGGCCGACTAGACTATGCCATTGTCGATTGTAACGTTTAAAATGCGTGTTCGTCCAATGTGCCTGATTGTCTCAATATAAAAGACAACTAGTACCTCAAGTAATGTTATTGATTTTCAATAATGTATTTTTACCTATCTAACAATGTATTATGTCATTTACTAGTATTAATTTGCACCCTTCAAAAAAGAAATATGGTCGGAACTATTTTCTTTATAAAACGTGCTTATGCTTATAAATACTTGTTACTTTAAATACAATTCCTATGATATACACTGATATGACGATAGGAAACATTTGTATTATAGTCCTGAGTTATTGAATGACCGAGAAGGTTTTAATCGATTGCATATTGCTTGTCAAAGGGGGAACACATCCATCTCGATATATATACACAGTACTATAGTAGTATTGCATTAACTATTGTTGCACATCTACTAGTACATTGATGAGTGTACATGTACTGAGTTTCTACACAGGGACGATTGCTTTATATTATTGTGACGCAATAACGATGTCAAAACATTATTATGTATCATATGACAATGATGCTGGCGTATTTTGAAGTTCCAAGTCAATGTATGCTTGTTTATTAATACTCTATCAATAAACTTCATGTATACATACTGCATGATCCGCCATGAATATGTCGACTAAGTCACAAAACATATTATTCTTATTTGTATATACGTTTACATAATGCGACAACTATGACATATGGTCCAAAATGACATTTGACATTTTGTACAATTTATATTATTTATTTTATTTAAGAAATTCAATGCTGATGGAACATTATTGAAATAAAATATACATGTTGCAATATCTACAGCGTATATGAGTTATCTGTCCTTTGATCCAACTGAGTCTCACCGAAACGTTTTCATTTTAATTTTCGGAATTTTGTTTGATTTAGTATGGGTTTAGATTCGTTTCCAAGACTGTTTGTGCTACAGCAAAACGTGGGGCTGGTACTGACTGACTAAAAATGTCAACATTGGTTAAACTGAAAGCAACGAAAGCTGAAATGTCCAGCGTTTTAGGAAGAGCATGGCTCCGATAGTGTTATTGTTTCTCAGTGAATCCGAGGGTTTCATGAAAGTGGAGCGGGTTCGAACCCGAGTCAAAAAATGAATGAATGAATGGTTTAATAGCATACTGCCTCGAGAAGGATTACGATCTACATTATCTTTATGTTTGGTCTCCATCCCGACACCAGCGTGTTACCAAGAAGAAGTGTAACGTCAATATCCACATTGGGCGGGCATTAGACGAATCGAACCACATCCTATGTTAATTATTGATCGGGATTATGATTTACTACGAGAGTATGACTGTTAATTACGTAGCGACAATACAGCGAGTGTAAGTAGACAGGAGATAGCCCGAAATTCATTCAAAATCCGGTGAGATAAACTGGTAAGAAATCCACGGTAAATGCGCTACGCATTCGCACAAACACGTCATGATACAGACGCCATTCACAGCAACCATTGCAAGCATCATTAGCAACCACGCGTTAATGTTCACACTATACAATGTATATCGTTTACAGATATTTTCGTGGTTCATTGGAATTTTGTGTTCAAAGCTACAGTTCCATTTTAAAACCATGTTGTATCGATGTTCACTAAACATACCGGTAACTTTGATAAGAAATTATCTAATGCTATAGCTTCGATTCGGTGTCACCGGAATCTAAACGAGGTAAAAGTCTACTGTTTGGAACTTAGAGGTACTGTAACAATCGTCAATTGATACCATCTACATTTAATTGAAAACCGAATACAATTGCTACTACAAATTCAGAAATAACTGCATCAATCCCCATCAATCCCCATTCTAACATGTCCCGTGGGGACCCGGGTTAGAATAGGTCCTCCACAGCCCCTTGTGTGTCGTAAATGCCGACAAAATGGGGGGGCTGGTCGGCTCGGAGTCAGTTTAATGTGTCTGAGTGGAGTATCCATGTCAACTGCGGCATGATATTCCAGT
>JAULBO010013130.1:0-12376 GCA_032355325.1 Clypeosectus delectus | reverse complement strand
ATGCATACACTGCATACAAGCCGTGATATGAGCACGTTCTTGAAAGCGGCTTTAAACCCCAATTACCAACCAACCTTGTGACGTGGTCGGCTCGGTAGATTTCTTTGTTACATTTGTTTTCTCGCTTCGGATAAATCAGATTAATTATTGAAGCCTGATTTCAGTTGAACAGTCTAATTACATCTACACATCTCAATTTACAGGCCAGAAGACTATGTGATGAACTATGGAAGGAAACAGAAAGACGATTCATGATAGTCGGACAGTTGTGTGTTTATGTGTTGTGTGCTGGAAACCCCAATGGCAGAGACTCGTGTGTTTCTGCAACGTGTCAGACTATGTCAGTTCTGCTAGGTCCATGGTTCAGGGCTGGCAGTTCGACTATCATAATGAAGCATCATTCATGGAAGTTGAGTAGAACCTAATTCACTAAGAAAAAAAATAAAGTTAGGCTATTACTACTTGGTTTTGTTTGTGTTTCAAAGATGATATTTTACCTTGTCTGGTGTATATTCCTCTAGATGCTTACTCTTTCATGTTTTGCATTGAATTCCTTGTTTGCAACGAGTAGGGCCCACTGGTTAGAGTGTTAGCCTGGAGAGCTAAAGCTAGGATGGGTGTTGAAACCCAGGCCGCGTCATACAAGAAGATGTTAAAAGAGGCTACTTGTTGTTCCCCTGCTTGGCCCTTGGCAATACAAGTGTCAAGGCAAGGATGTTTATTTTTTTTATTTCTTTTTATCTGAGTTGGTGTATTAAATACATGTACATGTATTCCAGGTTCAAAATGTCCATGTTATTCCAGTGAGATAGCATTATACAAACTGGAGACTAATACACGCAGACACACACACACACACACACATACATACACACACACACACACACACACGGAAGCGGTTATATGAGTGCAAATATCTTGAAAGTCGACTTTAAACCCCAACAGCGGTCAGTAGGCATAGGATATACAGTATATTGATCAAGCTTGTCTAGTACTTGTACTTCTCCATTATGATCATAATATCACACTGGTTAGTGGTTGGTTCTTCTCTACAGTTGGCACAGGTACAAAACCAATGACAACTAAATGTTATTGCAGTCCATGGATGTGATTCGAACGGTACCTCCGCGTTTGAAGCCAAGCGTGATTTAACTGGACATTCTATTGTGATGCTTACTTCCAAATCACACTCGGAATGGTTCGCTTCCACTCCATGAGTTAGTCGCTATTCACTTCGCCTGTAACACGGCGTCGAAACGCACCCGAAGCTTGTACGCACCACCGCTATCTGACCGTTCATCGCGGAACGTACCAATGTTATCCTCACGGAACTTACCAATGGTATCCTCGCGGAACGTACCAATGGTATCCTCGCGGAACGTACCAATGTTATCCTCACGGAACGTACCAATGGTATCCTCACGGAACTTACCAATGGTATCCTCGCGGAACGTACCAATGGTATCCTCGCGGAACGTACCAATGGTATCCTCACGGAACGTACCAATGGTATCCTCACGGAACGTACCAATGGTATCCACACGGAAAGTGCCAATTGATACTTGCCATTTTATTTACCTATCGTCGTATGCGGTATGGTATAACGCCATTTCAAAACAGGAAGCAAGTTCTACAATATGTCAGTAATTTATTTCCTAAAGAGATCTGATCTTCTTTTTTTCAATGTAAATATACAAAAACAAAACACCTACAGCAGCAATTCAAAATAAACGTCGCACTGACTATTGTTGAATATACAATCTACAATTAGCAGACTTTTGAATATCTGAAAGCCTGCCGAAGCTAACGAAGCTGTACTATAATGACGATGTAAGATATATATTTATATATGTGTGTACTCTATGATTAAACAATATTTATGTTTATATTGCACAATAAATGCTCTGAAATGTGCATACAGGTATTTAAGTTACACTGTTTTGACAAAACTAGAAACATGCAAACAAGTTGAGAAATTAACTAGGATTAATCCAGTGTGGACATCAATGGACATAATTATCTCCATTCATTTTCTTGTACGTAATTGTAAACACGTTTCTTGGCAGCGTTTCGTTGGAACAACGCAGATGTTGAATGGGCAAGACATGTTACGTAAGGTAGTCATTCGTATTAGTACATATCCACAGACTGGCCGGCACAGATGTTGGTACGAGGAAATACAATCCGAGAATTTGTTTCACGTGTTGCTTGTGTGAACAGATAACCCGGTAGGGGGCGCACAGCGAGTCGTATTGACATCCGGTGAAAAAAGTTGGCGGTACAAGGATTGCATGTTCAGTAGGTCGAAGAGGATCGTAGTCGATTCCCCTCGAATTCAATAGCACCAAAAGAAAACAACTTGTCCAAAATCAAGAAACAAGAATTCTTCCTTGTTATCCTCTTATATTTGTTCTTATCTGAACACTATTCACAACTGCCATGCATATAAACAACCAATCAGATTGAGACTATATGCCACGTGATTCACTTGAAAACCAATCGGAAGAGTTCTTTCAAACATACTATGACGTATTTTGCATATTATTTGGATGAAGGCAGATGAAGATATCACATAATACGCCTGCAGGCAGTTAGTTCTGGACACGAGGATCCACATCGTCTCACCTGAGCCTGACATATTCATGCATTTCATTGGCCACGTTATCAGACGTGTCTTCAATGCTTCTTGGACCTGGTCCCGCGAAGGTGTTTTAAAAAATTATTTTTATGTCAGGCACCTGGTTCTTGTGGCGCGAAGAAATGACACCATAAAAGGATTTCAAACATTTTCAAACCCTTGTCAGCCTGTAGAAGTAGCCGCAATAACAAAAATAAAGATGGGGAATAACCCACTTGGGGCAAGACATGCTAGGGGGGAAACCAGGGCGGCACACTGCTCTCATACCTCAAAATGGCCTCGGCCTTATTTGCATTTGGTTCAGTTGTCGAGGTAAGTGGCCAGTGAACCTTATGGTATGTATATAAATCACAAAGAATATCTAAACTACGACAATATGTTAAATTACAATTAATGAATCAAATTATGCCTCGTATAATACCTAAGGGTGGGAACACACTTTGTTAGTTGAAGTGTTCTATTGAGAACTACCAGTATTATTTAATGACTTAGCACGATATTAATTTATATGTGCGGAAACCAGACAAGCAGAATCGAACGGCTAGACAAAAAAAGGGTTAGGGGACTAAAATGAGACAAAAGGAAAAGAGAAAAAAATATCTGCGGCCATACAGGTGACGGGCGAAGTTAACTAATCGTTGATGAGGTTTGAACGTTTTACGGCCCCTTGATGTCATTTCTTGGCCGACGAATATACCCCTGTCCGGGCATGGCGTAGTTGCAGTATTCGCAGTATCCCGCGGGTCCCGGGGGTCCGGAAATGCCCCGCCGTCCGTGTATGCCTGACAGGCCTGGGGATCCCCTCTCCCCGGGACGACCTTGAATACCCTCACCAGGAGGACCTACATGACCTGCAGGAGAGAGAGAAAACGGACGGGAGTGTTTTTGTCGGGTCTGTTTTGAAAATTTTGAGAACGAGATCTGGCTTGCTTTAACGAAATGCTCCCACCCGATAGACTTGGTAAAACTAGGCACACGTCATATTCTGTCGTAGTAAAACCGTGCCGTATGCCACATGATTTACGTTTAGACTATGAACCTTTCGTGAAACCCTTGCCTGGATATAGCGTCATAAACGCTCATGAAATGCCATATCTTTCGAACGTGAATG
The DNA here is from genome assembly GCA_032355325.1 of Clypeosectus delectus. NCBI lineage: Eukaryota > Metazoa > Mollusca > Gastropoda > Lepetellida > Lepetodrilidae > Clypeosectus > Clypeosectus delectus. The sequence continues at coordinate 8,627 of JAULBO010013130.1, read as the reverse complement.
AAACTATTATGCGTGGGAGAGTTTATTATTGTACAGAGTAGAACAGTGTACAACCGGACGGGATTCGAACAAGCGCAATGGTATTTGTAATCCGACACACTATCACTATAGAAAATTGAAATGTTATACGTATTTACAACGATTATTCGGGCTTTATCGGAAATTGTCTGCAATGGAATCTTACCTATGTTTAATTTAAACATATTTATTGACCAGAAATGCCAAGGGATTGGGGAAAAGCATTAACGCTTACGAGACCCGTTCCCTAGTAGGTTACAAGATGTAGAGTTAATTTATATGTATAAACAAATTCACAAATACAATTTGATAAATAAAAGGTGACATATATGTACCTATCCTACAGTCGTGAAACGATATTTGGACGTACAACAGTGATTATATGTATGCTATGTGCATGTACTTTGCATTTTTTTTACTCCAATTCGCTCCAAAACGACAACTTTAATCCGTGATAGTATGCCTTTAAGATTAATTGAATATGGGTATAAATCTCACCTTGATTTCCTCGTGGTCCGATCTTACCGGGCGTTCCTTTTCCGATTGGTCCACGGTTTCCTTTGCCCCCTCTCCTCCCTACAGACAGGTTGTTTTATAAATACATTTATATTCCAGCAGATACAGAATATACATTATATACATGAAAATAGTACATAACATTAGTATATACAGCAAACATAGCAGGCAATTGTGAATGAAAAGGTAGATGTGATTTACAGACATATGGGTAATATAAAAGTGAGATATATTAAGGTAATAAATAATTGGAAATACCCGACCCTACACACAGTTATCACAACATTGTATTCCTCAGGTCCATACGTCCACATAATGTTTCGAATTAACAAAGTGCAATATGCAACTTAACGCTTATAATATATTTCTGTATATTTGATATTTTGTATATACAACTAAGTTCTAGTAGTACCTATACTACTACTACTACTACTACTACTACTACTACTACTACTACTACTACTACTACTACAACTACTACGACTACTACTGCCGTCGTTTCGTACCCTGAGATCCAGGTGGTCCTGACGGTCCAGGTAATCCGGGCATTCCCATAAACCCTCGGTCTCCCGGGGGACCCGGATGTCCACGGTCACCTTGTGAAGGAAATGAGAACACGTGACGTGGTACACAATAGTACAAAGACAAGACAAGACAACTTATTCTCAAATCATCCACGGTGGTACAAGATAGTATTACAAACATACAAATATACATGTACATATAATATACATCCAGATGACGGAAACATTAAATTTTACTGTTTGCACACCATACGCTGTCTGTTGACCAAACCACAGTGCTCCATGTATCAGGGTGCCGGATACATGAACTATACACATCTCGACCATCCAGGTTTTGCGAGTCGGCGCAGATTGAAATATTGAATGTAAGATCATCTACAAACATATCAGGACACAGAATATGGTAATTGTGTTTCAAGCAATACCTTGCACTCCGTACGGCCCCGTGGGACCTGTTCTGCCCTTCCGCCCTATTCCGGGAGGCCCCGCGGGTCCTCTCAGGTCTGCTACGAGGTCCTCGAGTTGGTCTGCAATAGGAAGGGGTTGGTTGGATGAGAAGGCTCTATTCGTATCCACGACCTCGTGGCCATTGAAGATGACGTGTCATTGGACACGCGATATTCAGTTTCTGTCTGAGAAATACTCGATGAATGGAACAAGTTGTAGACTATTAACTAATAAATAAATACCTTTGGATTAATTTAACGTCCACGCCTTTCCATGTTTAGTTTGTTTAACTGGAACATACGACAACGGACGATGTCCATTCCTATTTAGAACTGCATTAATATAATACTTGCCTCTTAATACCATTCTACACAATTCACGCATTTCTGTCTCAGATATACTTCTTCCCTGAAAAAAATAAATAGGAACATTTATGCATTTCACGACCATATGATTGTCCAAACATGTTCCTGCTTCCACTGATACCAATCATGAATGTTAACAAACCGGAAGTCCTGATCAATATGTGCACACCGGAAGTCCACGTCGATACTTACATATCGAACGTACTGGCGTTAGTTCAATGTGAAAAAGGATGCGTAAGGCGCTGAGTTAAACTGGTTTCCTGTCCCTAAACTGGTTTCCTGTCCCGTATACGGTTCATACGACTCTTGAGACAAAGACCAGTTTAGTAAGCGGGATTATAAGACTTTGTCACATTGAACGCACCCCAGATACAATAGTTTCATACCGGAAGTTCCAGATAATGTTTACCTACCGGTAGTCCAGGCATTCCCGGCATTCCTGATTGTCCTCGAAGTCCCCTGGCACCGGATGGCCCCGGGGGCCCCGATAATCCGGGTATTCCAGATTGTCCCGTGGCTCCAGCGGGACCCCTCTCACCGGCAGCTCCACGCTCGCCGGGCTATAGCAAAAGTTTTAAAAAAGAAATAACTTTAAAACCCAAAAATTACAGCTATCAGTTCCTGGATCCTAAAATAGCAAATCTACGAATCTAGAATATTAATGCATTGGTATGCAAGACGAACATATCACATTCCATCCCATAGTACTAGACTTGTATATTTTAATAATTTATTTTGATTATTTTTACACTATCTCTAAGGAAATTCTATTTTTGCAGATTACTTGTAGATATTTTTTAGTATACATATAACAAATTTACTCCAAAAACCGATTGCCACAGGCACCTAAATCTTAATAGCTTTTTTTTTATCAAGATAGTGATAGACGAATGTTTCAATTCATCACGTAGGTAATGAAGGCATACATCCACAGTTACAATGTTTATAGACAGGTGGACGAGTAGATTTAAGCTTATCGGTTATCAGTAAGCTTGCGTTAACTACGTTTTCAGAAAGGGTCTAATGGTTTGTAATTCATCATGTAATGTCAATGACCTGTAGTAGAACAATATTAGCTTACCAGATGAGCATTCAATAAAAATTTAAAAAAAATAAAAAAAATTAAACTATTGATATTTGAGACTTATACATTGCTGTTCTTAAACAGGGCATAATATTTCCAAAGGGAAAGAAAGAAAAAAAAAGGAAAAAGAAAAGAGTAAATAATACTTCAATGTTAACTCGAGAACGAGGCATGGACGTTTATTGAATACGTCAAATTATTGGAATATTTGTTATTCCGGGTTTACACCATCTTAGCGTATTGCATGATAGCTGAACAGGACGTGTGGTGCCAAATAGCGAAGAATTGTGAATTAAACATGGTCATGCAGACATTAGGTTTAACAGGGTTTTAAGAGTTCTCATTGGTTTAATTGTCACAAGGAAAGCGATATGTTTGGTTAATGGTAGGCATATGCTTCAATAGTACCGTATTGTTCGTGTACAACTTTAAATAAGCACTACATGTGTATTATGAAAGATCTTTAGATGAATATACACTTCTGACTTTAGGATATGTTTTGAACGCATAACAATACCCTACAACTAAGTGAATCAACTCACCATTCCCGAGCCGCCAGGGGGACCGGACGGACCCTAAAAACCGGAAATGGGAACGGTCATGAGCAGTGAAAGTGGAAATCAATTTATTCCGAGAAAAATTAGCTACACACTGTAGCTACAGCCATACATGTATGACGGTTTGCTGTATTTCACACATAAGTAATTACAAGAATGCTAAGCTAGGGCACATACGTTACATATGTTCTGAGTATACTGTTTAAATTACCTAAAGTTCGACTTTGAGCATACCATGGTAATATCGTGATAATATTATGGCAATAGGACCCCCACCCCCACACCTACATACTCCGCCCCCGCCCCCACCTCTCGCTCTTAGACATCCAGACCTTCTTTACATCCTCATTATATTATTGCATAAAATCCCACCTACAGCTTCATCCGTCTGGGCCCGGAAACAGGTGGTCATTTGGGACACCATCATTGCGCATTTCAAGTTAACATTTGGCACGAATAACTTCAATACGACCAGAATAACTCCATAATACACGACCTAGCCGAGCGAAAATCCTAGTCGACATGTTCCTGAAGTTCGTATTACTTCATATAAGACATGGTCTCAGGATGATACGAGACATCTGCGAACGCTACAGACACAGCGGGTTAATGCAAGTCGTAAAAAATGCGTTAAACTCTGAGTTTTATTCAAATCGCGAAGACTGCCGAGAGACGCTCGCGTCTGTCGAGGCAATTATTGAAAAAACCCATATATTGCTGGCTCAGCAGAGATATTACGGCGAGGTCGGCAAACGTCTCACTTTAAAACTATAACAGACGTTTCAACTTTTTTTTCCAGTCAGTAAAAAAGACCATAAAACTTTCTATGAAGACAGGTGGTAACTTTAACCTCGACTGGATTCTATGTTAGAACAACTTACTGAATGATATCTAATGTGAACAAACACACCTATTCTATATATAAAATGCATCTTTTCTTTTTCTAAGATTGAATACGTGTGAAGCATTAGATTCAATTCGTATGGGTTGTCGTAACGATTAATGCGCATTAAATAAATACCAGCGATACTACGAGAGAGACACACAACGGTGTGGAGGCAGTCTTCGTTTTGCAATTTCGATTCTGAAAACTGGAGACCCATATGGTACCAGGCATAGTTATTTCACACACCAGACCTGCGTTTCAGGAAAGGGTCTTACCGGGATTAACGCCATTCGAAGTCTAGCTCATTTCCTGCTAGAGGTTACGTACCACCATTACAAATCCCATAGGCGACAGTGTTAACATATTATTTATAAATAATTATTAAACCGGTGAGTAAAATACCAGCAAACATAACTTATTGAAAAGTTCACTTTCCCTGTACAATATTAATCAGGAAAAATACGTAGCTTCAACGGCTTGATTTCGAGTGGCACCAGCAAGGTCAGGTCACCGTAGATCCGCACAGAATATATCCAGCTAAATCTAACCAGGCTGTCATTCCGCTCGGAGCCTTATAAATAGTACTTTTGGAAATAAAACTGTATTTATTTGAAGAGCTACATGTATACTAGTAACGCGTGAATTTATCATGTATAACCAACTACTGGCCAGTAACTCACTCTTATTATTCTGAACTGAAGGTGGGTACGGTCGTGACGAAATATTTTCCTTATCGACAATTCCATAGAATGAGGTGGTAGAAACAATCTCCTTAACATCATATAACAGCGAGTGTTAAATATACATGTATATCTGTTTGAGCGTAAGTTTCGGATCTAATTTTAATGAGACTGTGGTAGAAATAGCTCGGCGTACGCCACGGTGATAGTACGACCTGTTCGTGAAAAGTAGGTAATATTGTAAAACAACTGTGAATACAAATACATGAATAGCGGCCTATTAATGGAAGAATGTTTTCCCCAAACATGAACACATGCCAGACGATTAGAGATGTATTACCTACTTCAAACCTAATGTTTCTCTCACAGTTTTCGTATCGGCGAATCTATCACTGCGGTAGCGTGTATCGACCAATCTCACATGTCTAATTCTGCGAAAGAACGACATTTGATGTCGGGGAACGTGAATTATTTTTGACCTTGATAACAATCACGACGAGCGTTTTCAAGAGAAAAAAGAAAGAGAAGGCGAACTTCTACGTCGATTTGGAGGAAGAACTAGTATTAGGTGACCTCCCAGGCATCTGTTCAATAAGAGGCATGGACGCGCAAAGGGTGAACCAGTATGGCTAGTATACTAGTATAGCAAATGATGAACCATGTCCATGACACGATAAGCATTCGTGGGCATCTGGAACTAATTCAGTTTAATATTGCAGCAGTCAGTAGACATACTAGTATATAACGGAGGTAGTTCATCGCCAAGAGCTTCACCAAGACCTATTCGTCTTCACCAAAGTGGAAAATCATTTATGTTAATTTTAATGTATTCCTGGTCATTGGGTATTTAAAAAAAAAAAAGTCTTTCTCAATCGCCTATAATATATCTCAGTAACCCACTTTTCACAACGGGTTCAATGGCCTACACGTACACTGCATGTTACGAACTGTACCCTCGTAGACTACTAGGATATACTTTACACATTGATTTTGTTGTGTGGGATGTGTTGCCCCGTGCGGTTGAAATGCGTATCACAATGCAAAACACATAAATTTGCCTCGCGGTGTCTTTTCATCAACGGTTACATATAATCAAAGGTATTGACCTTATGTCGTTTAAATATGTCCAGCAAGCACCCTGCAGTTAGGCGATTGTAGGGCCTACTTGTTATTTCAATACAATTATTTAAAAAAAAGTGTTATAAAGCTTTTCTGCAACGCCTCTTCGTCGCGAATACCTAAACAGGGACAGTGTGACATGCACGGAATGAGGATAAGTCCTCCTGGCTTACACGGCATAGACACGCTCTTAAAAATATTAAGTAGTTTCATGTTGAAGGGCTTAAAGGACAACCGCACCATTGTTTTACATGCTCATTAAAATTGCTGTTTAAATACATACACTGTATTTACAAATCAACTTCTTCGTTAAAAAGTATTATTTCCAAGATGACATGAGTAAATCATTTAAAAAATAATAATCATAAAGTGGGACGCACATACCGTCACAGCAGGTATACTATTTCACTGTGACAGACCCACATGTTTCTCGACTTTCCTCTAAAGAAACGAGCACTAAACACACACACAAGATAACATTACATCGCGGCCGACATGATGCAATACGATATGTGAGACGGTATGAATTGCCTTTGCAAGAGGAACTTGTCATTCCAATATACTAGTACCCTCGAGTGTGTTGTCCGCGGGTGACACAAAGTTGACAGTATAATTATACGACACCGATACCGAGAGGGAATGTAATAAACGGAACATCCATTTATGTGGAAGTCTTTTCAAACACTCGACTACGGCTGTTAGGTATTCCAACAAAGCGTGATAGTATCAACTTGTGTTACGAAGAATGGTTGCGCAGCAAAACTGAAACTGCTTATCAATATACCGAATACGCGTTCCGATGTGTGCATTGTCATTGAAGTGTTGTCCGCGCCACAAAATGTCATGTTTCTGACGCTAAGCGACGAGGTAAAAGTATACAACCTTGCCGTTTACCCTTCACGCGTGTCTACACGGACGTTTCTTTGCCGTGGTAATTCATCGTCGCTGAACAACAGCAAAAAAAGCGAGCAATTTACGGCTGTAAAGTCGGGAGTGTAAATCTGAAATGCCACAAGTTCAAACGTTTTCAAATCTCTTAATACAGTTGCAAAGCTGTAGGGTCACGAACGCACCGAAACATTTTGAGGGAATAGTATTGTTTCAGAACATACGTGTACATAGTTTTAGACTGTGTCGCATACCGTAATCTCAGCCAGCTACGCATATTCAATATACCCACCATGAACACTTAAGAATGTCTAGATGTCTGCACCATGAACACTTAAGAATGTCTTACAGCCAGTGGTATTCATGTTATTTAATCCACGACACTTGATCATAAAAACATCCACATAAAGACAACGTTAAAGGCATACTACTAGTATCACAGATTATGTTGTCGTTTTGGAGCGAATTGGAGTTTTTCAAATTCAAAGTACATGCACATAGTATTTTTAGCACGATTCCATGCTCAACTGAAGGTTTTCTTCACAAATCTCCATATAATATTTGAGTCTGGGCATGAAATCGTACTCAAAATATTTCGTAATCCCGGGGCCTGAACACGGTAGAGGGCGGAAGCGCAATACTAATATAATGAGGGTATCGGTCTTGGTTATTGCCAGACTAACATGTTTAACTTACCGACGGCCCTTGGGGCCCGACGCCACCACCGCCTGTGTATCCATTAGACACATATTCCTAGAGAGAGAGAGAGAGAAAACCAGAAGATAATTGGGGTCAACACAATCTCCAGCTGCAGAATAATAAAAACAAGTTTAATGGATTATCGTCGTATTATGCTAATAGATTTTGCTGACATCCCAGTGTCGCAGCGAACAACGGTGGTGTTTGTTATGTTTTTGTTTGATTTGCACAAGATATAATTTGCATCTTCGGTTACCATCGGCTATTTCCGTTTTTGGATAGAATTGTATTGGAAATATGGCAAAAAAGTTCGAAGGGAAGACTCAGATTGCTTAGGTAAGTTGAACGTTATGAATTAAGAGTTATATATTACAATATTTTATACTAGTAATCAGTTTTCGAGTGGTAAATCAATCACACAGCTTGTCTTATTCGAAGTATACTAGTAATTCACATTATACTCTTTGTTTGAGCGATCGTGTTGCTGGAAAGCATTTTACACACAGGCCGATATATGTGACAGCTTGGTGTAATAAGAGAATGCAATTGATAGGCAATGGATAGTCGAGGGAACTATTACTAGTAATTACATAATTTCAATTAACACAATTAAAATTTGTGGGCTGAAAAAAAACTATAAGAAAAAATGCATTCTGATATATTAATTATTTCACTGTGAACATATTCATCGACATAACATATTGCATTAGGCCAACAATGACAGAATGAACTGATAGTATCCATGCAGTATGCCTTTGTTTGATTGAACTGGCCCCGATTTCTCCATTCAAACTTGAGTCTGAGATTTTGCTCAGCTGAGATTTCTCCCATTGACTCAGTGCTG
>JAULBO010013019.1:1136-12377 GCA_032355325.1 Clypeosectus delectus | reverse complement strand
GTATCGTTAATATGATTATGAATGATGAACAGGTCATAGAACATTGTCGAAGAGTGTTGTTTAGAAAACGTGAAAGTATAATAATGTTCATTTTATACAGAACCAAATGTACAGTTACTGCTGCTCACTGGAGTGGACATTATTACCCCGGTAAATGGATCAATGTGTAATCGCTTTCCATCTCAACACCATGGGGAGTATACTACGGTATTAACTTTCAATTCCAGATTAAAGGGTGAAGTGTGATCAGATAGCATTTACATTCAGCTCTCGAGTAAATAGTATAGCAAGTAATATTATATATATATTACCCCCAGGTGATTATTGAGTACTAAGTGTTTTACTCTATTTTAAAATACTAGTATGCTAATTCTACATAACTTTCACTACCCTCTCTTGATTGACTAAATTTGTCATTATGGCATACCCTGTAGTTGATTACCACGGTGCCTATCGGCAGCCGATACTAGGCTACATGTAGGTGATACTAGTACTATCCAATCTGTGGTTCTTCAGACCTGGTTCTTCAGACCAACTGCAAGTCACACATCTAGCATTGGCCACGAGACCTAACTCTCAACAGGCAGCGTCAGATTAGCGCGGAGTTGTACCCATCGGCTGCTGATACTAGGCTACACGTAGAGAAGGTCATAGCACAGCACACGGTATGTGGTTCAGATCACCATCAGTACGCAGTGTACATCGTACATCATACATACCTATTCAAACATTTAAACGCATCTCTAAGGAAAACAACCATCGCCTCAAATCAAATCCGCTTACGTCGACAGTTCAGACTTCCCCAGTCCCAATATCCATTAGCCTTGCACGTGACTGTGTCATTGCCGAGTGATGACGCCCCCTCCTTGGTGAAGCCGGGTACACACGAGAATGTGAACGTGGACCCGTACGTGGTGTCCGGGCCCGTGTGGTTGACAGTTCCGGGAGCAACCCTCGGAACCTCGCAATCGATGACTGAAACACATGCATGTTGTATATTGCCTGAATGACGCGGAATATCGTCGAATGCTGGGTAGATAGACAATAATATACATGCATTGTATCCGTCTCCGCAATCACTGTTGTACAGGGAATCTCCGGTTCTAGGTAATACTCCTACCAATTACTGGAAATAGCGGTCAGGGCAGTCGGGCGTACATAACATTTAGCTGCGAAATAGTGGATTTGCAAGGCAGGTATTGGTTGAATTGTTTTAAAGAACATCATATTCTGTGGATACTATAATACCTATACCTACAGCAGGGTTAAGTCAATTAACCCTATACCTACTGGAATAATCACGATAATAATGTATGGGGCATCTCTGGTTGCCCACAGAATGGAGAGAGTTAATTACGTTCATGGATGTATCGTTAATCTAACAGTTATTTATTTGTTGATTATGTATATATATATATATATATATTGTTAAGCTGTTTTTCAAATATATATATGTCAAATGTCTTTTGAAAAATATTATTTGTTATCAAAGGGTGTCATAGAAAAGAAAGGTGAATGTATTAAATGTTTATATTGTAAAGACCACTCGCTCTGAGAACGATGGTTGCCTGGGCGATGGAACGGCATGAACGTACCCCCACATTCATACGGCACTCCGTACGTCCTATACTTTTTGGTCTGCGGGTCGAACAGGCAGCGACGTTCTTTGATGATTTTCTGTCGGCCGGGCACGTCGCATATGACACTTATCGAGTCATTGTAGAACACGGTATCACTAGGAATCACGCTTATTGGCGAAGTCTTCAGGCCGCTTGGAATATTTTCAACCGTACACACGACGCCTGGAAATACATACGACTTTGATAATAATAATAATAATAATAATAATAATAATAATTAAATTAATAATAACAAATAAAATAAATACAATAATAATTATATTTTTTAATAGATTTTGTTAACGATTTACAACAAAATTTTAAAAAGCAACGGCAACTCGTATTGAATTATTGAAATGTAATCGACTTGGATGAAAAGGAAAGAATATAATCCGATCATTGCATTGCTTACGGTCGCAGCCAGGGGGAGTTCCACTCCACAGCCCGTTGTCAATACAAACTCGCATAGCTGTTCCATTTAGTGTGTACCCGATGGCGCATTTGAATAAGATTCTGTCCATATATCCGTGGTAACTCCGCTTTGTGAGAAGGTATCCGTTGGTCAGAGAAGCAGGTTCTTCACATCTGACACCTGGGGGGAATTCCATTTTCCTTTATGTTGTTTTTACATTCGTGCATAAATTGTATCGCAATGCATTAGCAATATGCCTACTCATATGCATGTATAAACTCCATAATTATGGCTGATTCTTTTTACATAGCGGACGTTCTACTTGAATGTTTCAGTAAACCATATAATAAGTATCCATATTTATATTAGTTCAAGTATTTGTCTTTTGGTCATTACATCTAATAATCCCTACTGTCAGAAATGGGTGAACGGTTTCTGCAAAGACGTTACACTCCATAATCACGTACTCATCACGCACTCACGTGCTTGCAGCGCTATGAGCATGTACCTTACTATTATTATTATTATTATTTATGGCCGTGAAAAATGCAGGTGTACGTCACAGCACTCACGGATGCACGTGTGATTGAGACGGTATACGTCATGCTTTCCGAGCCCGTTCTCGCCCGGTGCAAACTCGTAGTTCATCTGACCGTTGGCCGTGAAGAGTTCATATCCGGTTCGACACCCGCAGGAGTAACTCCCGTCCTCCTCGTGGCAATCCTGACTGCAGCCAGCGTTTTCCATCGAACACTCCAAGACATCTGCACGAGCGTAACATTACAAATTATATTACAAAGTTACAATGACTTGAAAAGAAACCCAGCCCCCATCCCTCCCAAAACAATAGTAATAATATTTCTTTAATAAATAATTAAAATTTTTAAAAGAACACATGTAAATTTGCAATGAATTATTATGTGCTATCTATCAATTGAAATTGTCGCTTGAAATGTTGACGCACCGTCACACGTTCCTCCATCAGGGTTGCTTACGTATCCATCTTTGCAGTGACACCTGAATGACCCATCAGTATTCACGCAGTCGGAGTTCGGGGTACAGGGAGATGGAAAGTCACACTCATTTTCATCTGCAGGCAAACATATTCAGATAGCAATAGTCGAGTAGAAGCAAGTCTAAAAGTCTGAATTCATGTTAATACGGATTAAGTGGTTGACTACCGGTATACTACACTAGCTGATGTGACGTAATACCTGCGTCAAGTATGACACTTTGAAGGGAAACACGCTATGATACACTGATGTGAAGTCATACCGTTGTACTTGCGTCAAGTATCATGACATTTTCATGGGATTTACGCAATACTGCGCTGCTGTGACGTCATACACGTGTACACCTGCATGCAAGTATGCTGTTATGTCATACATGTACAATTGTAGATGCTACAAGTGTGACACTTTAAGAGATTCACGCTGTGTGCCACTGCAGTCAAGTACATGTATGACCCTTTATAGGGATTCACACTATACTTCACTGTTGTGATGTCATAAGTTGTACATGCGTCAAATAAGACCCTTTGAAATTATATGACAACAGATGTACATGCCTTCACACCGTAGATCTTCCAGCCCAGTAAATTTCTGATCTGCGCCACACTTGACTGTGGGTGGTTCCCTTGTGAAGTTGTACCCGGGTGAGCACCGTACCGTCCGCTCGTCTTCAAAGTAGGCCATTGATTGGTTAGTAAAGCTACCATGTGACATCGTATGCTGTGGGCAGTTGCGACCTACAAGGAATTCATAGATATATAAAACACATGCAATGATGTACAGGTATACTCTGATTTGCATCGGTAAACCTAGCTTAAGAAGTACATGTATGTTCAGATAATCACTTGAACTTAAAAATGTAACACTTTGCATAGCACCGGCGCATGTATAAAACTTGTATTATGTTAAAGAGTATGTGTAATACTCGGCAATTCCGGTGAACAATATATGCACAACCATAACGTCATGCTTCTGGTGGTGTGAACGATGACAGGATTTCAACTTCCTAACGGATATTAAATAGGTAATACATATTGATTCAACTTGAAATCATTCTCACGTGTACACTCGGGCACGTCGGCTGTCCAGGTGCTTGACAGACTACAGAAGAGGATTGGTTGACCAAGTATCTGGTAACCAGGGTTACAGGTGAAGGTCACGACAGATCCAAACGCTGTGCCATCGCCTTCAGTTATTTCCGAACTACCATGAGCAAAGGTCTGTAATAACGCCTTACAGGTAACACCTGCGAAGAATTAAACCTGCATTGGAATCTACATTTATTATCATATGTATAGATACTAGTATAGTGTGTTTAATCTTTGTCGTAAATTGTGAGTTCAGGGGCCGTATTCTCAAAACTTCTTAAGCCCTAAGAAGTTCGTAATTACTAAGAATTTGCCTAACTGGGTTTCTGCTTATGACAATTTTATAGACCTTTTCTGACTAAGAATTTTCTTAGTGAAGAAAGCTTCGAGAATACGGGTCTTGATGTCACTGTGACACATTACAATATTCATCTGAAGAAACTGGGACGAATTGGTGCCCGAAATTCCCTTATTTTCGTTTATATATATAATGACATCGTTGCATTCTTGCGATGAGACAATAAGTCTTGTTAAGATACCTACTTGAACAAGTGGGTGTAGAGGACCAGGTTCCGTTTGCTTGACATATAATAGTAGTTTGTAGCGTAGTTAACCCTGGCCGACAGGCATATGTCACCGACCCTCCAAAAATGTTACGACTTCCGGTCGACGAAGTGATATAGGCATTTGTCACATTGGGAGCGTGGCCGCAATAGATTGCTGAAAAAAATACTTAGCATTATTCGGTATCGATTCTAGCAATTCGATTGGTCAGTTGCCGAGCTGTCAATGGCCGCTGTATAAATCGATGACCCCGGATATTCTTGAATATTCGTAGTGGCATATACATATATAGCAATCAATTATATACTCGTATGTAGATTTAGTTTCTGAGTGATATTCGGCTTCTACTGGATTTTATGAGTTGAAGGTTCCTGTATGTATAGCCCGAAACCAGACAGTAAAATCCCTGTACAGCCCGATGAAAACACAAATGTATAACTAATAATTATACAACTAACCATAAGGGACATGTACATAGAATCACTGATATCAATACGTCATTGTTTTACTGGTACGGAATTATGCCAATGAACTCCGATTGCAAAGCTAAATGGTAAAGTATACCCATGGGGCCGTATTCTCGAAACTTCTTAAGTCCTAAGAAGTTCGTAGGTACTAAGAATTTGCCTAACTTATTTTCTGCTTATGGCAATTTTATAGAGATCTTTTCTGACTTAAGAAATTCTTAAGTTAAGAGGTTTCGAGAATATGGCCCCTGTACAGTATCTACCATTGTGGTGAAGCATAACCCATGACATAAATATTTGATTTTCATTGGTCCGTTACATGACCATGACCTCGATTTTCAACCCAGACTACTTTTGCATTCACAATATACTAGTATTACTACGAGATTTCTCACTCACGTAATCAGTTGTAGTGTTGCCAAATTATAAGTAAGGCTTAAATTTGTATTTCAAATCTATTTTCTGTCAATCAATGGCATATTTACATCGGTTTGGTGTCGATGAGCAATGTATTCATACGCAAACCCCGCGTTTTCTATAGAGACAAGACGAGTTGCATGAATGTTCTAAAAGGTAATACTGTTGTTGGATAAAGAAACAAACTCACTCGCTGGTGTGTCATATTTCCCTCACAATCGGATTCCCTCTCCTCAACACCCCGGGGAGTATACAAACCAAGCTGCCGTGTTTCAGACGCCAGACTATCTTCCAACTAATGATATTGTAGATATGACGACCACTTACGTTCACACTTTGGAGTGGTTTTACGATTCCATTTGCCGCCGTACAAACATTTCATTGAGGTTGATTGTTTGCTGATAAAGTGATCGGTCCGGATTTGATTCTGATATTCTTGCGTGGCCAGGTGGTAGCCATCTTTACATTTGACCTCGAAGTGTACCCCGTACTGCCATGACGTTGTTGGAGGATTCAGAATTGTGTAGTTGGTGAAGCCGGGATCAGGACAATCTGAAATGGAAATGGTTTACCAAAATATAAAATATTTGATAAGTATCATTGTTCAACCGTGTCGCCATGAGAGACCAATGGTGGTATGCTATATACGTGAGTGTGTGTGTGTGTGTGTGGGTGTCTATGTGTGTGTGTGTGTGTGTGTGTGTGTGTGTGTGTGTCTATGTGTGTGTGTGTGTGTGTGTGAGAGAGAGAGAGAGAGAGAGAGAGAGACGGAGGGTGTGACCATGTGTATGAGAGTATATGTGTAGGTGTGTAGGTGTTGTGTTTGGGTGTGTGTTTGTGTATGGGTATCTATGTGAGTGTGTGTGTGTATGCGTGTGTGTGTGGGTGTGTGTGTACATGAGTGCATGTGTGCATGTGTGTATGTGTGTGTATGTGTGTGTGTGTGCCTGTGTCAGTGAGCAATAATGCAATATTGATAAGTATTAATACATCCAAAACTATTTAATACTAGTATGTATTTTTAATTTGGATTTAATACTGTGAAATAAATATTAATAATATTTTATTTTGTAATGGTATCATTTGGGAAAAGCTTATAGCACCTATGGAATATTTAAAGGAAAATCCCTTGGATGTGGTGATGACATTTGTTGTGAAGGCTATGTCAAGTCTTCCAGTGCTTGTGTGCTCTTTAGCTATGCGACTGGATGCCGAATAATTCAGTGTGGGAGAACCATCTATTGTCAGCTGAAAAAACATGTCAGACATTACACATAGTAAAACATTATATCAGACGTAGAAAACTATTTCATCAGACGGTTTACCATTTGGGAGAGGAGGAGAAAATAATGGCAGAAATACTAGTATAATAATGCAAGCTGGAGACATACTGGGAAGTTACATTTTCAAGCACTAGTATTTGGTTTTAGGTTTATATAAATCCAACTACTGTACGCTGTATATACTAACCAGAAATGTATCTTTGTCATCTTGAACTTGAAAAGATATTGAGCGGAGAGTAATCTCAGTTACACCGGGAACATCGACGCTGAATGAACATCGGAGGAGATTGGGGCAGTTGGAGCGAACGTAGTCTGTGCTGACGGGGTAGCCGGGGGAGAAGATATTGCCCTGTGTAGAAGTCAGCCGCATTTCACAGCCTGGATTAACAGAATTGAGCATATTGAGTCGATCGTAACCGAAGGAATGTCTGACTACACAATACATCTGGTCCGAAACAAAGTAATGTTGTATACACTCATTCAAATATATGAATATGTCAACGACGTGGCTGCAGAACCTCACGTAAATAGGTATGAAGTAAATGTGAATAATACGTCACTGGTCAGAGCCCGCAGTGATCATGTTCCAATGTCACGGATGAGTTCATCTGCGACACGATGATGTTAATCTGGTATTATCAGTAACATTCTGTGACAAAATAATAACGCGTATTATAGGTAGCAGCCGTGTAACAAACATAGGCCTACAGCTTTGCGTTGATTCAGTGAATAAGAAATGAATTCTGCATTTCGGATTTCATTTCTGAGTTATCTACCTTGTTTGTAGGTTATATTGAAACCCCTTCCAACCGTGTAACCTCGTGTCTGCATACTGATGTACATGCTGTTTCCTGTTGAGAACAACCAGGGGACATCACCCGCGTCAGACTTGGCGTCATAACTGTACAGCAATCTGCCCTGGACTGAATCTCCATCCCTAACCAGTACTGTGTCAGTGTTCTTCAAATCCATGTCTCGTATCTGCAGGAAGACACGATTTAGGCGATGAGAACTAATATATAGCATATACAAAAAAATATATATTAAAAAATGAATACCCCGGGTGTTGCTCAGAAAAATATGTTTCACGGGGGAAACCAGTAAACATAGAAAAATAGGTGACTATAGTCCATAATTATGCTATTATGCAAACAAATTAGCTGCTTCTAGATGATTCGTTTATGAAAATACATGTACTCGCGGCGCGTTAGGTAGGGAATGATACGTACATTAATGGTAATGATCTGCATGTTCTTCTGTGCAGTGATTACCCATGTGTAGTCCTTATAGCCCAAGTACTGAGAAGGATAGCTCGGAGAGGTTATGCTTTTGAAGGAGTCTCCAGCGCTGACTAACATCACAAGGGGTTGGTTGTCGGTTCCTAAAATGTATATCAAATCCTTCCACTGAGGAACGCATCTGCATGCGTGTGTTGTTATTTCGCATGGATGCAATCAACGTGACATAATTATGTTGGTTGGTTGAATTGGGGTATAAAGCTATTTTCAAGAACGTGCTCATATCGCGGTTTGTTTGTAATGAATGCTATGTGTGTATGTGTATGTGTATGTGTATATCATGCAGTGCGTGTGCTAGTTAGGGTCGTTAAAGTGCTACCTCACTGAAATATCATTCTGCATTTTGAACATGGATACGCCTCTCAGAGACATAATATTGACTCTGGGCCGACCAGTCCTTGCCTTTACCGCTTTAATGCTGAGTGCCAAGCATGGGAACAACAACTACCATCTTGTAACGTATTTTGGTATGACGTAAACTGAGGTAGAAACCCCGACCTTCCGCTCTCTGGACCGACGCTCTAACCACTATGCCACGGAGGAGGTCGTTTCATTAGTACTGTACAGACAACAGCCACGGCTTACGTCCATTGAATT
This sequence comes from Clypeosectus delectus, assembly GCA_032355325.1. Taxonomy (NCBI): domain Eukaryota; kingdom Metazoa; phylum Mollusca; class Gastropoda; order Lepetellida; family Lepetodrilidae; genus Clypeosectus; species Clypeosectus delectus. Next base: position 3,622 of record JAULBO010013019.1, on the reverse strand, counting down.
CTGCCCGGAAGCCAGAGTTGACCCCAGAGCTGTCCGCGGTGAACTTGATCATGATCAGGTTATTGGGACTGGTGTACTCTGGCAGGCTGTCCTGAAGGTTCCCGAATATGGAGTCGACCAGCTGACTGTGCGCCTCCGTCAGACCTCCAACCAGGATCTGAACAATGTCCTCCTGCTCAGTCCGGAAGCTGGTGAACTAGATTGGACAGGGCAAGGGTCAATGTCATTGTTTGGAATGACATGACTAGTGGAATCTATTTTTGTGCGTCTATGTCTATGTGTACGGATGTATGTGTGTGTGTGTGTGTGTGTGTGTGTGTGTGTGTCTCTGTGTGTGTGTGTGTGTGTGTGTATGTGTGTGTGTGTGTGTGTGTGTGTATACATGTATTTATATGCGGATGTATGTGTGTGGATATTGTTTTGTTCACTTATTTATGGAATTAATGTCGAGTCGTTAACATTCATTGTGCCGTGAAGCTAATGGGTCACGAGACCAAATTCCATGAGAACAATGATATGACGGAATGACAATCAACGATTGTACTAATATGACGACAGAAGTGGCATTCATGGTGCTATGAATGTTTATGACGTCTATGCTGTTCGTCGTTGGACATAACACGATAATGGTAATGTCTTTATTTAAAAATAAATGTTTATTGCTTCGAAATAATACAATATGTCTCAATGTGGGCCAGGATACTCTCAGGTAATGTTTAGCACCTGGTAGCCATCCACGCATCTGCCGTGATACACCTCATACGTGCATCAAAGATAAGGTGAGACGAAACCATGAATAGTTTGTCCCTACTTCAAGTGCCTGTGCTAGAGACGGCATAGAGTATATCGGCCTAGTCCCTACTGTACCTTGATATGTGCATTCCGACCGAAGTCAACCTTGATAACCCATCTGGAGGTCCTTGAACTTGGATAGGGATTAGGATAGTTTTCTGAGGAAATGGTTCCGGAAGACATTTCCGTGAAGTATGAAAAGAGGTTACCTTAAAAATAAAATATCAGCCAAACATTAACGTCACCACTAGTTTGGGACCCAATACAGTCATTTCCTGTTCACATGCTTAAAACGAGGGATTGTGGTTGTTCATGAACATCGATAAGATAGTAACCTTGAACATGTTCTCCGAGAACAAGACTACTCAGAAAACCACAAGCGATTCTGTATTGCAATCCCTTCACGATGTTCACATGCTTAAGTCCAAGGGTTATGACAGGCCATGGACATTGATAAAAGAAGAAAGAAAACAAATGTCCCTGTACAATTCACCCCTAGTTTGGAGTCCCTGGTACAGTCCTTTCATTGTGTTCACATATCAGTCCATGGGTTAGCTCATGGGCGTTGATAAGAAAGTGACTTTGAGGTAGCTCACCAGTAGTTTGGACGAAGAGCTTCCTGCATGCAATCTATTCGTGATGTTCTCTGAATCAGGGGGGAAAGACAGACTGAAAACTAGTCTTATACTTACGACAGTCCATTTCATCAGAGGAGTCCCCACAGTCATTCTCGCCATCGCAGAGTAGGTTCTGGTTGATGCAACGACCGTTCGCGCAATGGCTGCTACCTGTTAGGATGAACGTGATAAATACAATGCACTACGCTTTACCTTGGGTATAACAAACTGAATGACAGTAGGACTACCACAGGTGGATTACTGAATATTTCTTTCAAAGAGGACGGTCGGAAATATGATTCATTGAAGCTTTATATACTCAATGGATCACTGTGATATAAGTTTACTTCTCAACTCCATTGGGAGTATACAATATAAGATGTCTTGTTGTATGCACTAGAAGGGATTAGAGTTTCAGCCATTGTCCTAAGACGCATCACCTTCAGGACAGGCTGGTCTCTGGCAGACATAAGGCAGCTTGTGCTCGCAGGACACTAACGACCAGTAGTATCTGTCATCCACGTCGTTCCTGCTGACGGACGCGCACTTGCCGTCGACGTCGTCTGGCTGGTCGTTCTCCCAGAAGCCAACTTCTATAGACGTCTCTACGCCACTGCTCCAGTAGCCGATCCGGAGATTCCCCACTGATGCAGGGGTTCGGGTAAAACCTGAAAGAAGATGGTGATGGGGCTATTTTGAAAGTGGTGCAATACTTTCGGAATGAAAAATGTCAGAACCGTTGAAGAGAATTTCAAACAACTTTCTTCTGTTGGCTTGGTAATTAAAAAACACATCAAATAGTTACACACCATGCTGCTTACGACTTACCTATCCAATATTCATGTATGCCTTGACTCGATACGAATTTACCAACTTCCGTGTTTTCATGAAAGTCCGTTATAATGGCCATTTCAGCTCCATGGCTGTAACAGGAACAATATTTTAGTATGACATACTGGACGTCATATACTTATACTCAATATGCCCTCCTCTATCCCCACTTTCATATGGTGCCGGGGGGGGGGGGGGGGGGGGGGGGGGGGGGGGGGGGGGGGGGGGGGGGGGGGGGGGGGGGGG
>JAULBO010012797.1:0-12383 GCA_032355325.1 Clypeosectus delectus | reverse complement strand
AAGAAAAGATCTATTTAAAACTGACATAAGCAGAAAGACCATTTGGAAAATTCTTAGTACTTACGAACTTGTTAAGATTTACGAAGTTTCGAGAATACCGCACCTGTTCTTAAATGTTATCTTGCTGAAGAAGGCATGTATTGTACACTAGTGCGGTATGAACAAAATCTAAATAATCGAGTTTGGATTCCGCACCGAGGTGGTAAAACTTGTCCGGGCGATTTCAATGAGTTGGTGTATGACGCTGTTCCTGTGCTGCTGTCCAGAGTCGGTGTTCCACTGTGACTCATACACTACAGCTTTCGTCTTCGTCCTTCCTCTATAGATACGTTTTTGTTGTTGGGGTTTAAAGCCGCTTTCAAGAACGTGCTCGTATCGCGGCTTGTGTTTCGTGCATGGATGTGTGTACATGTGCATATGTCTGCTTCTGCGAGTCTGGGTATTTCACCAGTCTTAATAGTGCTAGTTCACTGGAATATCATGCCGCAGTTAGAACATGGATACTTCACTCGGACACATTATACCGAATCCGGTCCGACTAGATCTTGCGTTTAACCCTTTTAATGATGAGCGCCAAGCAGGGGAACTGCAAGTACCATCTTCTAATATATTTTGGCATGAGGCGACCGGGGATCGAACCCACGACGTTCCGCTCTCTGTGCTGATTCCATTACGTATGCAGTTACTGGTTATCTATATACATGTACATGTACATGCATATAGATCAAATAGATGACTGATCAAACACGCACTGTTAGAAAACGCTGATAATAGGAACAATAATCACTTTTATTACACCATGGATCATCCCGTTGAAAACTTAGGTACGTATATTTACAATACTGGAACGTCCAAGGTGTTACATGCAATGAGTCAACATCTCGTCATAATACAGCCTACAGATATTTTCGATATCCGTCAGAGTTTATCCGTTGGGCGTGGCTAACTCGGGTCTATACTCGCATCGTCCGTGGACACGTCACATTTGTCTGACAGCTATGCTACATTTAATTCATTTTGCCGAGGACATTCCGATGAAAGTTTGTTCCATTAAAACTTAATTTCATGATAGAAGATTAAGAATGACATTGCACGATAACACGATTATTACCCTTCTTTATTTAAATATCGTCCATATCCTGGTTTGGGGATAACCACTATTATATGTATTAGGCTCGCATTCTTTTCTAAAATGCAGGATATTGACGATATCGAAAGACAGTCGGGTAATAACCTATATGTATCCTGTATAGTGTTCCTTTAAAAAAAATTGCTTACCGAGATCTGGCAAATGTGTTTGCACGTTACGATTACAAATTGACGGAGCATAAACAACAACATGATGTACAATTAAGCTAATTAAGCATGTCAGTTTCTGGATCTGATGTAAAACATACGTACTGTGCATCGCAGTGTTGCATTTTCGAATCTGAGATTCGTGTACCGACTGCGGGGGCGAGATCTGATTAGAAATGGCCCATGGAACCATGTTTTGGTGAAGAGCTTTAAAGATACAGCAGCATACTTGCAAGCAATTAATTATTTGTATTTTAAAAATATTTTGTTTTATTGTTCTACATAATAAGTATACCTAATAAAAAAAATATGAAAACAAATCTAATAACTTTATAACGCTAAAATATCCAATACTAACAAAATGGTATTTCTCAACAATTGCTCTGTGCTATATATAGAATAGACTAATGAGTTCCGTTTCTTGGGGGTTTAAGGATTTGCAAAGGGTTATGGGAGGACATCTTTACACATAAACCTGTGACGTCACGAATTTAGGTGATCACCTTTTTTGGGGGGTACATGTAGGTGTCATTGGATAGGAAATCTCACATGTTGGGGAAAGATCGTTCTTTCAGATTATGCAAGAAATCCGATAGTTACCATTTCTCCCTATGCAAATATGAAGCTGCCTCTTTAACCCTAACTACGTGCTCATGACAAAAGCAACCAGAGATGTTGAGGAAGGTCTGTGATTTATTCTGCAGGAAGAAGGTTAATCGCTGCTGCATTCGGAAGTTGAATATTGATCATCGTCTCCTCACGATATTATGAGATAAATATATCTTTAAACGTTATCTATGGTCGTGAGATAACATTGTGATAATGTGCTATACATACGTAACATAGTACAACCAGTAACACCGTTAGTCTAGTATTCGTTACGCCCGGCGGTATTGGTATACGCACGCAGTTGTTATTTGTTACGAGTTACAGTAACTGTAAGTCATGTGAAATAATTGTACAACGCGCAGTGTATGATAGCGACGCACGTGCACATTAATGCCAGCACATTGAATAATGTTCATGTTGGCCAACGTTACTTTATACTCATTCACGAACATAGCCAAAGCTATCTGCCAAAGCAAGGGCATTGGCACCAATTTATTGGATTTACTGTAGTAGGACTAACTTAATGAATGCAGATAATGTGTTTTAGAAACAGCACTACGTAAACACTTATTGGGTCTTAAAGCACGCCACGCGACTCATATATAATCCATGGAACAATGGTGTGATTAGTGGAGCAAATAGCGCATTTGCTGTTGGCCTCGAGCGTCTATAGCTGCGACCACAATTATTATCACACTAGGTCTGTGTAGCAGAGAAAAATCTATCATATATGGCTTAATCCTACTGTTGCCAAGAGACGTCCATAGAAGGATTTAAGGGTTGTCGTAGCGGTCAGCAATGTCCAACAAGAACCTGCTGAGAGTTGTCGATATCTATACCTATAGATGGCTGAAAGTAATCTCCCCTGCAACAGATCTATCTATGTATAATATGTCTGTCTGTTTGTCTGTCCATCCATCCATCCATCCACCCATCTCTATTTATCTGTATCATATTATTATAGGTTACGTACCGCCATTAGAAATCGCATAGGCGACATTGTTGACATAATTATTAAAGCATAACTATAAAATGTGAACCAGTGAGTCAAATAACAGAAAACATACTTTATTGCAAAGTTCACTTTCAATACTAATCCATAAAAAAAACCACCATGACCTTCAATTATTTGATTTTCGAGTGCCACCAGGAAGTGTCAGGTCACTATAGTTCCGCACAGAATATGCCCAGCTAAATTTAGCCAGGCTGTCATTCCACTGGAAGCCTTACACCGGTAAATGTAACAAATTAGCACTTTTGGAAATAAAACTTCATTTATTCGAAGTGCTACATGCACATATTGTCAACTTATCATTTATAACCAATCACTGGCCAGCAACTCAAACTGACGAACTATTTTGGGAATCACAATTCCCCATGAATTAGGTGGTCAATAACCTGTACAGACTGTTAAAGGTATTGTTGTTATTGTTGTTAATTGGGGTTTAAAGCCGCTTTCAAGAACGGGCTCATATCACGGCTTGTATGCAGTGTATGCATGTGTGTTTGTGTGTGTGTATATGACTGCTTGTGACAGGCTGGGTACTAGTATTTCACCAGTCTTTATAGTGCTAGTTCACTAGAATATCATGCCGCAGTTAACGTGGATACTCCACTCAGAAACATTATACTGATTCCGAGTCGACCAGTCCTTGCTTTACCCCGTTAATGCTGAGCGCCAGGCAGGGGAACAGCAAGTATCACCTTTTAACGTATTTTGGTATGACGCGGCCAGGGATTCGAACCACGCTCTAACCATTACGCCACGGAGGCGGTCTAAAGGTATTGTATAATCCATCTGTATTGAATTAGTAGTTCTTATTTTGATGTCTGCCAATTTTCGTTCCTACATGTATGTGTTATAGAGATTACATTTAATAACATTTTGGTTTTGCAAGATGGCGTTAGAAAACGTCGGTACAATGAGAAAGTACACTATACCTTTTCCTTGACACTTCCACCTGATCCAGTGTGTGTGTATAAGATCAGTCTGCCATGTTAGCTTTGTGCAACTGGTCGTGAACTTATAATACTAGTATATATTTTTGTTCAGTCCCGAGGACGCATATATACTAGTATATTGTTTTATTTCAAGCTATTTCATGTGAGTGATGAATTCTGATACTTGTATTTATTTTAAAGAAAATAGTACTATATACTGTATACCTTTAAAGAAAATTCGGATAAATGCACAACCATTTCTTAGATCCTCGGCCTTGAAAACTATTTAGTTACATCACGACATTTTTGCGTTCTAATCTTGTAAAGTACTCCTGATTGCGCTAAACCCATTATACGTTCGATAGTTCAATGTTCTGTGTTTACATGTATGTCTAAGACAATGATTAGTCTAAACCCTGTAATGGGTGTTACATAGATACGGCATACACTGCCAACATGATATATAGGTAACCAGTGACGGGATTAATTGTACAGAGCGTACGTTGTACATCTACAGAGTGTTGTTTAACATTCACATTACTGATTCACTCTCCCCGATATCCATTGGTTAACCGGGATAGTTATAGATTAAAGATACAGCATCATCCTTGCAAACAATTATTTGTATTTTAAAAAATAAACATAAAATAATTCTACATATTTATTATTATAGATCTAGTATCTACCTAATGACAAAATATGAAAACAATTCTAAAATAACTGTATAACGCTTTAAAATATCTAATATAAAAAAAATGGTATTTCCTAACAATTGCTCTGTGCTATTATATAGAATAGATTAATGAGTCGTCCGTTTCTTGGGGGTTTAAGGATTTGCAAAGGGTTATGGGAGGGACATCTTTACACATAAACCTGTGACGTCACGAATTTAGGTGATCACCTTTTGGGTGGGTAGGTGTCTTAGGGTATGAAATAGATGTATTTCCCGTTGACATGTCGGGGAGGGAAAGATTGTTCTTTCAGATTATGCAAGAAACCCGATAGTTACCATTTCTCCCTAATATGCAAATATGAAGCTGCCTCTTTAACCGGGATAGTTATAGCTTAAAGAAAAAAATCGTACAAGTCAGGGAAATATAGTTCTATCATAATGAGTAACTCTTCCGTTAATGACCATTACTCTATATAACGCTTGTCATCCTAGGAAATTTCGCTTCCAAATTAAAGTATCCTGCTAATTTTCTAGTGAGGCTATGTGCACTCTGGAAGCCAGGAACATGCCTGGCACTGGTAAATCATGTGACTCCTATCATCGAGACGTGCTCACTCATGTACGGTGTTTCTACAAGAATACAGAGACAGTCTGTGGTGCAGATTGATAAACATTGGTCCTATGTAGTTGAGTGTGCGCCTCCACGAGAAGTCAGACTGTCCGACCTAGACCTAGACCTTGTTGCCTGTCTCTTGTCTTGCAGACCACCAATATAGATGAACTGGATAATGAGCTTGCGCTCCAATTAGCGAGTGCAGTTGTGAAAGAGCTGTACCCCTTAATAAGAACTGTTATGATGCTCGAAAAAATATACCACTAATTTTCACAGCTGATGCTATTCGTGGCTAATTAACTACTAGTATTTCGGCTGTACATACGTGTATACTATATGTCTGATGCCTTGAACTACTTTCCTAAGGAGGAATACACGTATATCTCTCTCTATATATATATAGTAGTAATCGCTCTATATACTACATGTAGTAACATAAGTAGTTTCAAGTCTCCCTTACGCAATCTCTACACAAATGTGTCCGTCTACTTGAAACGGGATATCGTACTACTTACTAGTATTGACGTCATAGCCCTGACCTTGAAACTATTAATGAATGGAAGAGCACTGGGTCAGACATTCTTACCAGATGTGTTACTGAATATATCCTCAGTCTAAATGCGTCCCATACAAGGAATATGTGTACATGTATGTCGTGCATTGCGTAATTATAATAAAGATATGGGTCAGAACATGCCTTTCTTCTATCCAGTTGATAAGATACACTTCGCCTACATTTTAATCAAACGCAGCTATATAGTGTATATATACTAGTATATAGCGAATCGATGTTAATCGAATGTAGCCATTTTTTCAACACTTACAACCACGGTATTCGTAGTCATGTTTGTTTACAGGCGCGTAGGGATACCAATAAGAATGAGTTACTGGCCAGTGGTTGGCTATACATGATAAGTTGACAAGATATGCATCCGTGCCACCCGTAATAGATGGAAACTGACACTGACACTGGTGGGTCCAGTGTGCCGAAATCGGCCTCTTCGGAAGGCGACCGGAAAAACACTTAACCCAACAACAACAACAACAACAACGATATGCATCTAGCACTTGAAATAAACGCAGTTGTATTTCCGAGAGTGCTAAAGTGTTACATTTATGAGGCTTCTAGTGGAATTACAATCGGGATAAATTTAGCTTGGCATATTCTCTGCGTATCTATAGTGACCTGACCTTGCCTGGTGCAACAAGAAATCAAGCAATAATATTGAAGCTAGTACGTTTATATTGATTAATAATATTGTACAAGGAAAGTGAACGCTGCAATAAGGTATTTTTGCTGGTATTTGACTCACTGCTTAACTATATAGTTATGCTTAACTATGTTAACTCTGTAGCCTATGGGATGTATCATGGTGGTATACTAGTATACTAGTAACCTATACAGACCTTGCTTGTGTTACGCATCGTAAAAGCAGTCGAGATCGTATACAGTCTGGCAGGTAATGTTACATATCCCTATATTTGCTACCGTGCCTCAAAAACTATTTGACTTAAGTCACTCAAACTTTGCATATTGTTGGGAATTACTTGTACCCAACCAGTTCCTAAATTAAAAGTTTCTAGAACGCAGAATAACGTTTTTGTCTATTTAATCTATTATTACTAATATTATACTTTATACTTTTGCAAAATGTGTATAGGGTGCCAGCAACTAGTGCAAGCGGAGATATTAAACACGCAGTCGGCTATGACTTAATATGGGTTAACGCGGTGGTTTCGAACCATTGTGTTGCTATATGTATACATGTATATACTTTAAGGTAAAACTCGGAGCAGTCAACAATAGACAGCTATCGATTGCATGCTAACCGCCCACTGAATGCAGACTAGTAATTATCTAATGGATATTATATTACCGTAGTGTTACTGTAATATAAATCTATTAGGCGAGCTTAGCACATTCCATATGACAGTAACACGAGTCTAAGATGACATTTATAATAAATACAACGTGGGATAATTGGTCTAAACCAAAATAATTGATCCAAACCAAAAATAACTTTCATGTCAATATCTGCATTTTTACATTCTATATTATTATTGTATCAGCGTGTTGGTGTCGTTATCATAATAAAGTGGGTATCATTCAGTATCATTCAGATAACACGAGAACCGGGAGAATTCACGGCTCACATAATTACTAGTAGCAACCAATCAAATCCAGCCATACATGTAGTTAACTAATGCATGTGTCACTGCATCTCCCCGACGAGGTAACGGTATGTACAACCCGTGAGCACTACGCATACTACCCTTCCCAGCACACGCATTCAAAACCTGGCAGGCATATTTGCACCCTGTCGGAAGAGTGAGTTGTCGACCCCATGTTTCTATTTTTAAATCAACCAATCAAAACATAATGTTGCGAAAGATTCCCGGTTGTGTTTGAAGTTGTTTGTGTAGTGTGCCCTTATAAGGTAAAACCGTAGGTGCCTGTGATGTTGTGTGAGTGAATAATCAGGCGGAGCTTGCATTGGTTAGGTCGAATCTGATTGAACTATCAGCACCGACGTTGTGCTTTGATCTCATTAACTTGAACAGAGCCAGAAAGTCTGGCCTGTGCGGGCAAGGGCTAACTCACGTAGCCTAGGCAAGAAGTGTTTCGGGACCTCTCGAGAAATGCCAATATTTGTGTCATGTCAGCAATGGTAACAAGGCCGAGCGTTGTTGTAGGTTACGGAAACACCCGAGATGTTTCGATTGTTCGTTTGTAGTTAACCTAACCCGAAGGACGACTCATTGCAAGCAGTGGTGAAACAATGTTCATTCTCACTGATGCTATCTCAACGGGTGTGGTACGACTGGACCATATAATATTTAGAAGAACATATCTGGACAGACAGTGTTGTATTCATAGATGTTTAAAATACTAAACTAGTACTAATAATTCTGGCAATGTATAGCTACAAAAGTGTCCTGTTGTTTAACGTTGTTCAAATTATTATATTCCGTTGGCGTGTTACTTCTCGTCACTAGTACCGTATAATAGCCGCTGGGAAAGGTGCAGTATAGTGTAACAAAACAATACACGATGCCCGTTGACAATCCTCAAACAAATGGTACGCATTAACCTCGACATTGGTAATACATACGCAAGGCAGTAACAGTTACTACCGGTATATCAATGCATTAGTAAAAGTAATGCCATATTATTATCAACTGAAATGTCTTCGAACGTTGGAGAAAATACACTGGAAACTCGTTTATCCAGCTGTTGCAATTCTTCACAAATTCCGCTGCCAACAACCGCCATTAAACTAACCTAATTAAGCGGAGATGTCCGGGGGCCGATACATAATACTAGTATATATAGAAGTCTACGAGATGAACTTTAAGCACTAGACAAGAGGTCATTCATTTGATTTGCTGACGGTATCAGTGCTTATCTATACTATTTACGTTTAGATGCACCTATTTCTACCTACATGTCTTTGTTTCAGAGACGAGCGTATCCATTATTAATACAAACATAATCTTAAATAATAGTGTGATGAAGCCTTCTATGGCGCTTATAACAATACAGCTTTGGTTGTATAATGTATGAGAGTGGAGAGAGAACCAGGGCCCGATTTCTCCAAACACAATATTGAGTTTGAGATTTTGCTGAAATTGAGATTTCTCACATTGACTCAGTGTTGTAACTTGAGTAAAAACTCAAATCCAACTGAGATTTTCCTAAAGTTACAGCACTGTGTCAATGGGAGACATCTTAGCTGAGCAATATCTCGAACTCAAGTTTGAATGTAGACATCCGGGCCAGATTGCAAAGAGATCCATGGACCAGGGTAATAATAATGTCAGCGCTTTGAGAAACCACTTGGTGGATGGAGCATTGCGCTTTATAAATGGACATTTCATTATTATTACTATTATTATTATTATTTACAAATTATGACATGGTTGGGGATTTTGAGCCAACGTATTATCTATTAGATTAAGTGAAACGGATATTCTACGAGAGCGAGTATAAGGTCAATCTCGCGGGCTATTCGAGTGTCGGAAGCGAGGTGACGAGTCGCTAAGTCGTGGATGACTGGGCTGTGGTTCATGCATACACAGAAGTAAACCAGTGATCAGAATGATGGCGGGACATGAATGTCGGTGATGACTGTTGTACGAGCGATGAGCAATGGCGGATATATATGCAGGATAGCAGGCCATCGCAGTGTGAGAAATCAGTTGTACATCGATCTCGATATACTGCCAACGTCTTTGGGTTTACTATTATCGAGTTAATTTACCCAGTGCAGCACAGCGTTTAAAGTACCGGTAATGCTTTTCATAAACTGCAGACCATGTGTATAATTATACCATCGACATATTGAAATGGCGAAATCAGAATGTTCACCCCGGTTATTGTATCAGTCAGAATAGCAAACCAAACTGTCCCATTGTAAACTGCGTATTTATATCACTCGTTCAGTATACATGGATAACATTAAGCAACTGAATAACACTGTACATATACATGTAGGCTACATCCAAACCTATCCATATTCATGTATGGTAGTGTGATATTGAATTAAAACTACAGCTGTTTCTATATCGTTGATATATTATTCGAGATATTGTAGAATATCGTTTCAATAATAAACCAGTTGTCAGTTTGACCGTCGGATAACTTCGGGAGAAGACGGTGTGAAAGTCACGGAGCTCTTTCTGTACTCCCAAACCATCGTCTTCATCTGTATTCTCGTAATTAACAAAGTCGGCTTGGCAATGACACTACAGGTAGTTCTCCCATATATTTAAACCCCGTCTCGTCTGCCCACGACGATAAGGCCAGCTACTCATTCGCAGACTTGTCCATTAACGACCCAGTGGGCTTGTTGGACGCCACCGGAAGTGAACACGTTGTTAGAATGTTTATGTCCAGACGTGTCGTGAAGTAGTAGACACCATCAGCACAAGACCGATTGGATTGCAGTGATGGTCGACTGAGATTAAACAAACACTATAAGAGTACACTGCTTGACTGACAGGCGACAGTCAGAGTGTGTAGAAACGATTGAAAATTTTAATAATTTAATCATGTCGGCCACTTCACGAAATGTCTGTACTTTATTGTATACTCTGAAATCAATCATGTTGCCGAGGTCAGTTACCATTATTTTTTTTGCGTAACTGTTTAACGAACTATTAGTAGACACTTTACGCCATTTAACGGCCTCCATGGCGTAGTGGTTAGAGCGTCGGCCCGGAGAGCGGAAGGTCGTGGGTGCGAATTCCCGGCCGCGTCATACCAAAATGCGTTAAAAGATTGTACTTGCTGTTCCCCTGCTTGGCGCTCAGCATTAAATGGGTAACGCAAGGACTGGTCGGCTCGGAGTCAATATATATAATGTGTCTGAATGGAGTATCCATGTTAACTGCGGGATGATATTCCAGTGAACTAACACTATAAAGACTGGTGAAATACCCAGACTGGCACACACAGTCATATACACACACAAACACACACACGCACACACACACACACACGCGCATGCATACACTGAATACAAGCCGTGATATGAGCATGTTCTTGAAAGCGACTTTAAACCCCAATTAACAACAACAACGGTTACCATTTCAAGGGATTTGCAATACCTATACGACAAAATATGAATAGACATTTATCCCTCGCCGTATTAACCCACTGATGCATGTTCATATGCATTACATAGATGCTAATAATTATACATTAATATAGAGTAGAGAGATATAGAGAGAATCAATAGTAATCAAGCTAGAATAAGTGATTCTTCACAGACTAAGACGATTTTATAGAAAATAAAGAAGAGCCTTTAATTGTTTTATGGCAGATGGAAAAGAGCTTTAAAACGGCATAGCTGCTGTAGTATCTGAAAGCTTTTTCGGAAGTGTTAAGACATTGGCTTTGATAACGTTTCGGAAAAGAGCCGTTTTTTCAGCTATAGAACTATTTCACCATGAAGAGTGTGAAGTTTGGAACAGGTCTATTGAATACAACAACAAAATAAGAAGATAAATACACTATCAGAATAACGTTTGACGATGTTCCAAAGACAAAATAATTAGAGGTTATTAACTATAATCATTAAACATATTAATATATTAAAAACCAGTGGGATATGTGGAAAATGTAGCTGGTTACCCAATATTTGAATATATTTGTGTAGAAACATCAAATGTACATACTTTCAGGTACAAATACGTTAATAGATAATGAAATGTGTAAACGAACCCGTGATAGTGTATATGCCTTTAAAATATCAGAATGCATCTAACTAAGGATTTGTTCCACTAGTATCTGTGATGGTCACGGCCTAGACCATACTCAGTAGGTATATCACAACACGGAAAATAACGGAAAAGAGCGGGAAAGAGCGGAAAAGAGCGGAAAAAAGAGCGGAAAAGAACGAACGTCCGACTGCGACTGTGATTGGAATCTCAGACTACTTTGACAACTGACTCGAGCGCTGCCAATTCCAATTATCCGAGATTTCTTCGGACCTGATAAAAAAAAAAATATACATTAAAAGCAAAATAAGATGACATTTCTAGAAACTAAAATTAATCTACTAGGGTTTTGTGTGTATTGGACTTTCAGATAACGCACACATCTCGTCTTAGTGTATGGACAGAGATAACTACAACCAGGCAATTCTTTCGCTACCAGGCAATCTTTTGTCTGGAAACTGATGCGAAAATAGCGATATAAATTCAACACCAGAGAAGGAACGGCGAGTGCGTGACTATGGTACAATATTTTTCTGATCACAACATTCCTCGAACCGTCCATGCGGTCTGGTCGGAAATTCAGTATCCATACATGTACATGTATGTGAAATATCTGCTATTTCTAAAAAAAATAATACCACACACAGAATGAAAATATTCAATGCAGGAAGAACGGTGTGCCTCTTGATAAACGCCCACCCCCATCCACAAGACATCAAAATATAGATTTCAAAGAGCGCAGCGATCCTGGCGGATAGAGGGCCTTAACCAGAGCATATTGCCTAGGCCACGTGACCTAACTCAACAGACTTATAGTATGGTAGTAAACGGAGTAGGCGTAGCGTGGAGTTGCATGTACCCTTCCATGCACGGTGCGTGTCAATGAAAGGTGTGCTGACTGACAAATTGGCTTAAAGGGGCAAGATCATACTTGCATAGGGAAAAATGGTCTATCGGGGTTATGACATATTCTGAAAGAACAATCTTTCCCCGACATGTGCTATTTTTTTCAGATTTTGTAGTCATCGG
>JAULBO010012686.1:0-12384 GCA_032355325.1 Clypeosectus delectus | reverse complement strand
CCGCTACAATAGCAAAGTGTTGACCCTACAATTGATTGTAGCCTACAAGTGCGTCGTGCAAGCGGCCCCTGGTCTAGATCAAAGCTATGCCCACCTCCATGTAGATTTGTATGTTTTCCTTCTGAAAAGTAATGTCCTGATTTAAATAGATTCATTTGTTTTTAGATTGGGGTCTTGAACCTCTCTGTGTGTGTGTGTGTGTGTGTTTGTATGTTATGTTATGTTGTGTGCTATATATTAACTTAATCATTACAATTCATGGTGATTTTCCAACATTCTTATTCTAAACTCCTGCGAATCCTGGACGATAGTCAGTTTTTTGTTTTATTTCACAGCCCCTTGGACGGGACTAAAACTGTGGCGAAGACGAAGTGTGTCTGGTCTCGACTGATGAAGAGAGCAGTTTGTGGAGAAACTACGGACACAGAGTACAGTGAGTAATCCAGCTCTACGATGACCTGACCTGACCGCGACCGCGACCGCCTCCATGGCCTAGTGGTTAGAGCGTCGGCCCGGAGAGCAGAACCTCAGGGGTTCCATCCCTGGTCGCGTCATAATAAAAAGACGTACTTGTTGTTCCCCTGCATGACATTCAGCATTAACATGGGTAAATCTAAGACTGGTTGGCTCGGAGTCTGTGTCATGTGGCTGAGTGGAGACTGGTGACAAATCTCTATTAGCACAAGCAGGTTCTTGAAAGCAGCGTTAAACCCCAAACTGAACAACTTTATTTTTTATGAAAGTCAGCCTATGTGTCAGTAGTCATGTCTAATCATTTTTCTCGTTTCAGACAATGTGATATTTGTGATGCAGCAGGCTTTGATCGCTGTGATTTTGCTAAATGAAGGGTTGCCGATATCCAAGATTGTTTCGTGGACTTCTCTAGAGGGTCTTCTCAGGTTGGTACTACACACTTGTTTCTTACTGATTGATCTACTTCTAAGAATGGATACTGCTAGATGTACCATTTGTTATTTTTTTCATATTTATTCAATTAGAATTGGGTATGAATTTTCAGTTTGGTTTTAGAGCTCAACTTTCAATTAAGGTGGACCCTCACAGTGCGATTTGTAGCAACAACTTATATCACGCAACTGAATTGGTGAATGAGAACCCACTATTCCAAGTCGTATACTACAAGTCTAACTTCAAATCGCACCTTGAGAGTCCACCTTTTGGAATCAGATTGCCAAGCTAATGATTAAATAATTTGTCCTCATGTCTTTCAGAAAGGACCCAAGCAACATCAACATTTTGAAAATGGTGGATTTGTTTTTGAGCAAATGTGCAAGGGATAGTCATGATAAACTTGTGACACATAAATGTCTCCTGCAGTTACTTCCCTTGCTACAAACCAACCTTGCAACTTGGTCAAGTCAGGTATGTGGCACTGTATTTGGAGACTGAAGTTGGAAATGTTCTCAAAGTCATCATCAATGAAAGTTTCAGGCACCCAACTCCCATATCTACAGCGGCCGGTTGCACGACTCTCTTGTAGCGCTACAATAGTTGTAACTGGGCTCCTGCTACAATAGCAAAGTGTTGACCTTACAATAGTTGTAACTTACAAGAGCGTTGTGCAACCGGCCCCTGTTCTATTGTAACATTCCCATTCTAGTAATATCTTGGTTGGCAGTCGTCAGGAATGTGTAATTTAGGGCCTAATATCTAGTGCAAGAATGATCAACTTTGATAACGGTTTCCTTATGTTCAAACCCAAATTAATACATGTTAAAGATAAGTGCTATGACGAGCACACTCGTCTTCCACCAGCAAGATTAACTTTTGGTAATGCGCGACACTTACATGTAGGCGAGCAGTTTCAGGACAGGATAGCCACGGGCACTGTATTCTGTAATGTGTTGAACCCATGCCGGTGTTGGATGTAAAATGGCGTCCTGTTCCAGGTCCGTCTTCTGTCTCTCCACATCTTGTCGCTGTTTCCTGTCAGTCTTCCTGCCGTGGAGCAACAGGTGAGCGCCTCTTTCCTGATGTTTCTAGGCAATCAGATCATATTCTCTGATAAGGACCGACTTTAACCGATGATAACAAATTACATGGGCCGTATTCTCGAAACTTCTTAATCCTTTAGAAGCTCGTAAGTACTAAGAATTTGCCTAACTGGTTTTCTGCTATAACAGTTTTATAGAGACCTTTTCTGACTAAGAAATTCTTAAGTTAAGGGTACCCTGATGTCCAGTGAAACATGACTTTGACATTACTGTTGATTCTCGACTGCAAGACGAGCCCCAGTACCACCTCCGTGGCATAGTGGTTAGAGCAATCGCCTGGGGAGCCGAAGGTTGTGGGTTCAAATCCCCGGCATCATCATACCAAAAGACATTAAAAGATGGTACTTGTTGTTCCACTGCTTGACACTCGGCATTAAAAGGGTAAAGAAAAAACTGGTCGGCTCGGAGTCGGTATAATGTCTGAGTGCAGTATCCATGTTTAAACTGCTGCATGATATTCCAGTGAACTAGTTATAAAGACTGGTGAAATACCCTGTCAAGCACAAGCAGTCATATGCACATACATACATGCATACACTACAAACAAACCGTGATATGAACACTTTCTTGAAAGCGGCTTTAAACCCCAATTAACAACAACAACAACTTTACGCGGTTCTCATTTCTGGCAGGAAGTGGAGCGAGTGGGAGTGTTCGACATCTGTCTGGCGGCGGAGAGAGTCAAGGCCGATGTACACAGCTACAGGGAGAAGCTGAGACACTTACACAAGCTGGAGCACGACCTCGTCGAGTCCAATATGCCGATCGGGCCGTTCACACAGGTGAATATGCCATCTGTGTTGTGGCTGACCTTGTAGCTGTTCTGCCGTCAAGAAGCAGTCCAGTTACTCCATAACCTAATTTCAAATGGTAATTGTAATAATATGAAGGCCAATTAGGCCCTAAAACCATTATTATCTGCGCTTCGAGCTTGTCTTTCCGCATGGAGACCACGCATTATAAATGTACAATTATTAATTATTAATGATTATTATTATGTTATCATTAACCCAGGTGCCACTGCACTACCTGCTGGGAAACCTCTACATCAACTTCAAGCTGCTGTGGGAGCCGGTCAGGGATCTCGTACGGAGTCACGCTGCTGGCATGGATCAAGACGAATTCTGGCAGGTCCTGTGTGACCAGCTCCGTCGGGCCGCCCAGCGTGCAGGTATAGATACGCACAGCCTGGTCCGGATACTGTTGTAGTTAACAGGCTATTTGATATCGCCATTAAAGGCATACTATCCCGGCTTTGTTTAGGGTTAAAGCAGTTATATTTTATAAGTAAGGACAAATTCAGTTGTCACATGGTGTGATTTCCCGTATGTCATAATTATGCATTTTATATTGTCGACCAAAATGCGCTATAAATGTGTTTTTTAAGATTAATTCCCCAATGTGTTTGCAGCGATAGACACAGTTGGAAGTTCAGTTTTCCACTCCAAGAACGACGACAATGAGGACAGAGTCGAGACGTCGATTTATGAGCTTTACCTCGAGAGATGCGAAAAATCTACGGTTGTCGGCGATGCACCTGACAACCTCAACTTTCGCCTTCAGCTGTGGCGAGCGTTGGAATTGTTCCCGGACAAGTGTGAGGCACAGGGCAAGATTGTGGTGACGGCGTTTCTAAACTTCCTCAGGTAATGTTTCTCCAGGGACCGTGAAACTTAAAAAACGATGGTCTCGCATATGGGTGAAATATTCTCGCAGCGACGTTAAATAACAAATCAATCTATCAATGAAAGAGATGGTACTTATTGTTCCCCTGCTTGGCGCTCAAGGGGTAAAGTAATGACTGGTCGGCTCAGAGTCGGGATAATGTGTCTGAGTGGAGTATCCATGTTCAAACTGTGGTATGATATTCCAGTGAGCTTGCTACCCACACTAGCACACTCAGTCATATGCACATACACACATGCATACACTATATACAAGCCGTGATATGAGCACATTCTTGAAAGCGGCTTTAAACCCCAATTAACTACAACAACAACAACAACAACATATGAATATACACACACATGCATACACTACATACAAGCTGTGATATCAGCATGTTCTTGAAAGCTGATTAAACCTCCAATTAAGCTAATGATTGGAGTTTTATATCATTTCTGTTTGACCGTCTCACCATTTGATATAAGAACTGAAAACAACAATATTTACAGGAAAAAAAAAGAAGAAAAAAACCAAAAATAATCCTGTTATAGATAAAATCAGCTAATTTTCGGGGTTGTCAGTCTGTGTTTATGTTTTAGATACTAGTATGCAAATGGTTATAATATGTAGTGCTGATTTGATCATTCATATTTACAGTGAAGAATACAACAAGCGGGACATGAACACTTCTGCGACAGAGGACATATCTGTCAATCACAGTTCTGCCAACCAATCGCAGCTTGAGGATGATGATGAGGAGGAGGAGCAAGAAGATGAAGACACTAAAGATGAGAGCTCGGGATCAGGAAGAACGTTTTTGAGGAAGAAGAAGCAGAAGAAGAGAGGACTTATACCGTACGTTTCCGGTTTAACGTTAGTGTCCACCAAACCAGGCATCCAGGTTACAAAACGTTTAAAACTTGACATCGTACTCAAGTATGTTTTCACCTGAGCACAAAAAGTTGAGTTGATCATGAAATCGTACTCAAACCGTTTCGCAATCTCGGTCTCTGCTCGCCTCGTTCCTCGTCCCTGCATGGCCAGTAATACATGAAAGTTCTTCGCGACATAGAGCGCTGGACAATAAATGGTCAATGCAATGGTTGATATTCGTAGAGGTATTGTCGATTATTTTACACAGGTAGTAATATACTTTAATTCTGTTCCTCTCGCAGGTCGCTCTTGGCTCACCTCGGCGTATTCAGCAAGTTCAAGAAACCAAAGGCACTTTACAAGGACCTGGAATTGCGGAAAATCTATCACCAGGCGAGTGCTAGTGTGTTTGTGAGTCACGGTCGGTGCCACTCTCTCTGTCATGGTTGATTCGCTATCAGGTAGCGCTGTACCAAAAGACGGTACTTGTTGCTTCACTACTTGGCGATCGACATTAAAAGGGATAAAAGCAAGGACTGATCGGCTCGTAATCGGTATACTGAGTTAATTCCGACCTAATGTCATTTAGTTTCTGTCGGTTCTAGCTTCTCCATCACAAGGATGTCTCTGTACAGAAGGCAGCATTTGGATGTGTCCTCACCTACAGCCACAAATACTTGAACCCTTACAAGTATGTACAATTGTGTTGTCTCTTTGCAATACTTGAACCCTTACAAGTATGTACCATTGTGATGTCTCTTTGCAATACTTGAACCCTTACAAGTATGTACCATTGTGTTGTCTCTTTGCAATACTTGAACCCTTACAAGTATGTACCATTGTGTTGTCTCTTTGCAATACTTGAACCCTTACAAGTATGTACCATTGTGTTATCTCTTTGCTGTACTTGAACCCATACAAGTGTGTACCATTGTGTTATCTCTTTCCTATCAGACATGTTGCAGCTTAGTGTATATTACATATTGAAATGTAATATTGTGATTAATGATTATTTTCTCTTTCTTCTCTCACATTTACCAAACGATAGGGAGAACTTTCAGAGACTCCTAGAAGACAAAACCTTCAAGTCGGAGATCGTAGCGTTCAGTATCGATCGAGACAACACCGATATAAAACCTGAACACAGAGACAATTTGCTGCCCTTGCTGATGAGGTAGATATCTCGTGGGTTAATTCTCAATGGTAGTGTAGTAATTTCTGCGGATTGAAATGACTATGGCCACTTTAATGCATTTGTTTACCATATTTCCATTAACAATGTTTTCAAATTTATGGAAGCATATATAATCACCATTACTAATAAATAATAGTAATAATAATAATATGGATAAATTGATAGCACATGTAACTCCACACCATACAATGGGAATGCTCATAGCGCAGAGTATATACCCCCAGGCTATGGAATCGATGTGCGATTGCTTTGCATCAACTCCCTTGCTGGTAGACCGGTGTCGGCTTGGCTTGTCGTTGAGTCTGAGTTCCGTTCCAGCGTCCTGTACGGTCGCATGCAGAGCCGCACGGGGAAGGAGACGGCGGGCAAGTCGAAGAGCAATGTCCGCAGAGCCGTGGTGTTCCGGTTCCTCGCTGGATGCAGTTCCGCGGAACTCAAGATCTTCCTCAACCTGGTGTTCGAGCCGCTGCTGCAGTTCGTGTCAGGTAACGTGGAGTGACCCCTCTTCCCGCCCTGCCCAAGTAATTACAGGTATTGTTGCAGACGGTATCTCAGGTTGCAGTGGGTAGAAGCAGTGGTCGAAATTAACGCTGGAAACTTACTGGCCCGAATAATGATACAAATAACAAATATTTACGAAAAACATGAATTTCTACTGGCCCCTAGGATACCTTTAGCATTGGGAGAAATGGACGGGCCAGTGGTAATTTCTAACACTGGGTAGAAGATTAACACATGATGAAGCAGTCATAGTTTGTATGACCAGTTACCTATGGCGATGGGTCGTCTCATTTGGATGAAAAATTCCCGCAGCGACATTAAGCAATCGTTCAATCGCTCTCTCTGCTCTGGCCATGGATCTGAAACTGTCTTCGTCGCGTATAGGTGAAAGATTCTGGCTGCGACGTTAAGCAACAATTCACTCACTCACTTAAACTGTCTACTTTTTCTTCCGTCCCACAGCAGTGTGATGAATGCTTTCATTTTCCAGATGACCCTGTTGCCATGGTGCTGAATGTATCCGAGAGTGCCGACATTGAGAATGCTTTTCCGGTCAGAAGAATGGGCGGGTAAGATAGACGGACGATCTTCCCCGCAATACCCTTAAGTGTATGGCCATACAAAATCTGCTACGCTTTGGCAAGGCGTTTTGAGGGGGTCAAATGTGGATATATGTTTCAAGAAAGACTCTTCAACAATTAATTTGAAGCAAATGCGAATATAATTAGCTTGTCGGTCGGTGCATCAACTGCTTAGAGTTTTTGAATAATTCGCATAGTAGCAAGAGGTGTATGCACCCAGTTAACTACCTCTGTGGTGCACTGGTTAGAGCGTCGACCCGGAGAGAGAGGAATGTCTGGGGTTTCGTTCATTGGTTACCTCGTACAAAAAGATGTTAAAATATTTTACTTGTTATTCCTCTGATTGGCGCTCATCATTAAGATGGGTACAAGCAACGACTGGTCGGCCTGGAGTCTGTGTAGTGGGTCTGAGTTTGATATCCATGTTCAAACTGTACCATGATATTCCAGTGAACTAGCACTATATAACTGGTGGAAATCAACACGCAGACCCACATGCTAGCCATAATGAGATCAAGCATCTTGGTATCAGCTTTTAACCCCAATTCATGAACGATCAACAACGCACCCAGTTCCTGACAGACACACTGTATTTACCAGCATTCTGAACACGGCGCTGGTGGTGATACAGAAACTGCGCCACCTACTGGAGGACTTCCTGCCGTCCCTACTGCACGTACTGCTGGGATTGGCGGCCACATGCGCCACCTACCTCCGACAGCGCGACCTCGTCCGGCCGACCGCAGTGACCGGGCTGAAGAACGTGCGTCAGACGGCCGTCCTGGCTGTAGTGGAGGTACGCCTAACCCTAGCCCTCGCCCCACCCCCGCCCCGTCCAGCTGTTTACAGGCTTACTCTGTTTGTGCAGATGTGCAGAGCTGTATAGTTCCTGATGCCTTGTCGTATTTGTTACAAAGCAATGAATTCTGAAGTCCGTCCGAATGAGTTCTTCGACTTTCTATCGGAATATTGTGTCTTTCTGTAAAATATGCTCTACAGTAGCAGCAGTTATAGTTGCCATTTAGTCGGGCCCATTAGTATTGACATTTGTGAAACCTGTGTCTTTCAGATGTTTGAGGAGTTTGAGAAGTACCAGTTCACGGACTTGGAGGTTCAAGCCACTTTTCACGCCGTTGTCTGGCCGCAGGTATGTGTGGACGATAACGTCACCAGTTGGCAGAGATTTGTATAATGTTGTCTCCACAAATACCAACATATACAATACATATATTATTGGTTTCATTGGTGTTTTAACTCTTGTCAATCACTCGATGGAGACAAAAAATTCTAATCCGTCTGAAGAAGACATTACAAGTGATGAATACCGATTTGTCGATCACTCTAGTGCTGTTGTGCCTGAATCGTACTGAAATTATACATCGACTTTTGTTCCAGTTGGCCAAGCTCCCCAATGAAGGTATATACTCGCCTACACCTTTACTCAAGCTGTTCAATGTATGGACGAGACAAATCAGGTGATTCTATTCAAGTCGATTTATTAATGACTGCATCAGCCAATCTACGAATATTAGAAATACTTTCGAAGAAATTACAGAAGTATTTTACATGCAATCTGGCTTGATTGTGACATCCAGATGTAAAAGTTATGTCACAGCTTTCTTGTTATTGTAGCCGTGTGTGATATAAAATGCTCCTACTGGTCTCGGCCAGAGGAGTCACTCCTTTGGCCAAAACGGTAGACGACCCGGGTTCGAATCACACCCTGTTACAATGGCGCCCAACGTGGATTCGGGTTGTTTCTGGCAATCGGTGAAGTGTTGTGCTCACACCCAGACAACCCGGGTTCACAACCCGCCAATCCCACTCTGTTACATTATGTTTCTAGCTGTTTTCAATTTAACCCTTCTCTTGCAGGTATTTCCACTTGCTTTGCACTCAGGCGACAGACGGTTCAGAGTTGTCTCCCTTGTCCTCCGTCTTCTCTCTGCTGAATTCCAAGGGATGTACAACTGCTGTGTCCAGCCTCATTCTGGAAATGGTCGACAATTTGCTCTCCTTGGAGGAGAGTGAAGAAGGGGAGACAATGATCGATGCTCTCTCGGATTTGGACAAGACGAGATATTTGAACTGCAATGGAGGTACAGTATTCATGTCAATTGAATATAAAGATTATGATTTATTTACAGTGATATGGCGAACCCTTTCGTCCTGACATTTGTAGGCAAAGAATAGAAGTAGTACGTATCTTCAAAACCATCATCAGATTGTTCTGTCACTTGCACACATTTCTTACTTATTCTGATCGACAAATCTCAAAGTAGATGTATTTGTGTTCAGGGAGAGTTCAGTTGCATACAACTAGAAAAGTAATGATTTTCTACTAAATATGTCATTATCCATAAACTGGACTTAAATAGATGTACTTGCTTGATTATATAACAGGCAAGTGGTTTCAGTGATTGAAAATAATATCTAGTATTCACAAGCCCGAATAATGATTCAAATAACAAATTTGATACAAAACCTGGAATTTACACTAGCCATTAGGAAGGATACCTTTAACATTTGGCTCGGGCTAGTGGGCTAGTGGGCTAGTGTTGTTCCATTCCTGGGTTTACTGTGGATGTAGCCACTGTGATGTAGACCGTGTTGCACGCAGAATCCCGCGAGTGTGGAGTACATCTGCTCCAGCCATACGTACCCGCGGTCCTGCAGTTCCTGAAGACACAGGTGGAAGCCATCGGAGCACAGATGGGCAGTCGACGGCAGACGTTTGTCACGGAGCTCAAGATGCTGGCCAAGTAAACTCACCTTTATACTCATTCGGTAACACTGTAAAACTGGTGGAAATCCGGACAATTTGTGATATGAGAGGAAGAATCTTGAAAGTGTCTTTCTTGACTTGGAACTAGTTTGAGAAATTATCTTTGTCTAAAATGAGACCTCCAAAATCATAAATATTTGGTATACGTATAGGGAGGGTAAGTAGGCACGAGATAGTCCGAAATTCCTTCAAAATCCGGTGACATAAATTGGCCAAATATGTTAATGCGCTACGCATTAACGAAAACACGTCATGATACAGACTCAATTTATAGCAACCATTGCAAGCATCATTATCAACCACGCTTTAATCTACACGAAATGTGGTGTACAGATATTTTTGTGGTTCTTCGGAATTTTTCTTTCAAAGCTACAGTTCCATTTTCAAACCATGCCTTATCGATGTTCATTAAACGTACCGGTAACTTTTATAAGCAATTATCTAATGCTATCGCTCCGATTAGGTGTCACCGGAAGCCTGTTAATGGAACTGATTTCCAGACGAGACTTGCACTCCCTATTTCCAATATTAATATACATCTGAAAGTATTTAACATGCATGACTTGTTATTAATTACAAATAACATAGCACGTTGACAGCAAGCTATTGAAGTTTATTAGTCATATTGTGAAGAATTAAACATTCAACACAAAACATTGAAAGTGATTAATCGCAGAAGATGACAAATCATTGCACGATTGAACACATTTGTAAAACTGTTCTGGTCTGTTGCCTATGCCAGAGTGAGCTCCCTTGTGAGGTCAGACGAGCAGTGCAGCCTGCTGTGTTCGTTGCTGTACCCATTCCTGAACTCGCGGGTCAAGAGGACAGTGGTGAGTGACCGCCGGTCGGACATGTTCATACACAGGTACAGGTGGCTGTCGGCTGACAGTAATGGACAATATCAAACATCAGCCTCTGATCATACTTCATCAAACAAGGGATGCATACCAGAGATAGAAACTTGCATTTAAAAGCTACAAGCCCGAACTATTATCCAAAAATAAATTTGATACAAAACGTGGAATTACTACTGTACTAGCACTTGATTTGGGAGAACTGGCTCGGGCCAGCAGGCTAGTGTTAAGTTCTATCCATGCATATTTAAAGTCCACGGATATTTGAATTTTCAATATAGTTTTCATTCGCGATTATTTTTCGTAACGGCGACCCCAGTGTATCACAGTGCTCTCTTTAAGTATGTGACAGCCCCTGAACAAAAACTGGTCGATCGAATACAATTTTGATGTCATAACAGGCGTAGCCACGTGATAAGCTTCTTCATTGCTTGTATTTAGGTGGCAATGTATGTATTGTGACATCAGAGAATTGCAGTGCCGTCACAACGTTCACTCCTGCATAACTTCTTTTTTTAAAGAGTCGCAGTAGTGTGTAAATCATTACTTTTAAACAAGCAAACTACTTCTACAAATTAAAAAATCAATTGTGCGTGGTCTTTAAAACATCATTAGAACAGGTAACTCTATCTTGTGAAAGATTTTTCTACATAATTCTATTATGACCGTAACATGTTTACACTGTGGTAGCTAGTTTCCCAACTAAGGTCGCATGAATAAATGTGGAATGACTATGTTTGTATTGTGGAATGACTATGTTTGTAATGATGAGTTTTTTTTCAATGTGCAGGACGTGGAGGAGAACATCCTCCTGAGTATCGCCAATCTCACCAAGGTCCTGCAGTCTCCATCACACTTCTACAGGTGAGACCTTCGTGTCTACAGACCGCCTCCGTGGTGTAGTGGTTAGAGCGTCAGCCTGGAGAGCGGAAGGTTGTGGGTTCAAATCCCTGGCCGCGTCATATCAAAATACATTAAAAGATGGTACTGGTTGTTCAGACCGCTTCCGTGGCGTGGTGGTTAGAGCGTCGGCCTGGAGAGCGGAAGATCGTGGGTTCAAATCCTCGGCCGCGTCATACCTACGAAGAGACGTTAAAAGATGGTACTTGTTGTTCCCCTGCTTGGCGCCCAGCAATAAAGTGGTAAAGCAATGACCCGGTCTGCACGGAGTCGGTATAATGTGTCTGAGTGGGGTATCCGTGTTCTAAACGAGGAATGATATTCCAGTGTACTAGCACTATAAAGACTAGCACTTCTGCTCATATTCACATGCATACCCTACATAAAGGCCGTGATATGAGCATGTCCTTGAAAGCTGTTTTAAACCCCAATTACCAACATCATATCCACTGGGTGTCCACTCTGAAGCCTTTGCAATCGCGTATATATGTATTTCGTTGCTCGCTGAGTGTGCTTTCATAGTGTATACGAGAGCTTCATGGAACGCACGCTTGCACGTGGTTTCCATGCTGTGAAGGACCAGCTATCTCCAGTCCCGGTTCTCGAAAGGTCGCATCACAAAGGAGAAATCTTACTAGTATTGTGGCTCATTCTGAATAGCCTTACAACAATATGCAGTACAGTTATTTTCTTTCATAGCGTAACCATAGAGCAAAACTCTTTGTCCAGCACAGACACATTTGTAAATCATGGAATTTGGTTCATGGATTGAGTTAATTGTAAGAAATGTTGTCATAGTAGTTAATAAAGTATATATATTTTTGTAATCTTCATTTAATTTCAGACCAGTTTCCAAGCTATTTTCCGTGCTGTGTAATCGTCAGTCGAGGGTATACCTGTGTGGGGTGCTGAAGGTAGGTGTGGTCAAGCATAGCCAGCACATTGGCGTTTAGCAGTTTATGATGCAGGAGCTTTTCATTAGTGTATTCGTTGCGTATTCCCGCAGCGATCAGTG